>JASDQU010104173.1:213082-248560 GCA_032191745.1 Picea mariana | reverse complement strand
GAGGTAATTGGATTCCTTCCTATCTGAGCAGGAACCTTTTAACCGAACCTCTGGCTAGCACACTTGCAGCAGTAAACAAATCCTACAGAGGGTATGATGTTCCGATTCCTTTCTGTCTGAGCAGGAACCTTTAATCAAATCTCTGCTAGCGTAAAATCATCACACAAGATTGCTGATAAAAGAATTACAAATTCCATTCAATAAACTAAGACAGAGTCAGTAGTGTTTCAGCAAAGCGAAATTCATTAAAGCAGTGTTTTAGCAAATGACAGTTAAACAAAGCATGAACATAAATTATACTAACACACTTCTAACTACTGGGTGAATCTTGTGATGAAGGTGGGCCCTCCCTTCTCACAAGATTCCCCTGAAACAGGAAAGCTTAGAGACGAATAATCAAAGCAGTCTTATATTCATCTGTCGAAATATCACATTACAAATTGAAAGAATAGAACATGTCTCGCTTCTCTAGAGTTGCTTCAGTACATCAAAACTTGGATCCCTCGAATGGTGATTTCCTCTGATTTTAAAGAGGAAATCCCTTCGATACAATCATTACAATGCATCTCAATCCTATCCTAGATCGAATCTTCTTTCTAAATCAGCATAGGATGTCCTGGTTTCATGCAACCGAATGCTATTACAAGAACTGAATGAGGTATTGCTGTTACGGTTGGTGTAACAGCTTCCTCTCATCGTTGTTGATGCTGTTTCAGCATCGCAATTTGTAGGTTGTTTCAGCCACGTGAATTGCGCTCTGACTGTTGACTGCTGACTGTGGCGGCTTCCTTGTGTTTCAGCATCGTCGGTTCTGGCAGTTTCTTCTGTGTTTCAGCATCTGCAACTCTGGACTGTGTAATAGCTCCATGTTTCAGCATCTTGCGACCTCGGACTATGTAGCAGCTCCGTGTTTCAGCATCTGCGACCTCGGACTATGTAGCATCTCTGTGTTTCAGCATCTGCGACCTCGGACTGTGTAGCAGCTCCGTGTTTCAGCATCGATTATGTGTTTCAACAATAGACCTTGAATGCAAATCTACAGTTTTGGACAATTATGCATTTCTAATCAATGGTTAAGTACAAAAGTGATGTAAAATATTATGAAAAATATATTAAGCATATAGTAATGAGAAAGGACGTTGTATACCTTTGAGATGATCAGACAAAGTGATAGTATAGGTTCAAATATAGGTGATCAAGGGTATAATAATGGAAAAAAGTATAGGCAAAAAGGTGCATAGTGTGGTCCTAACAAGCGCGAGTCTAGACAAGGCTGAGGGACTTTTGTATATATGCAGAGGTAATATATGAAAGGAGGGTTCGGGCTGAGTAGGAGAGGGTTAGACCTGTGTAAAGTTTCCCTTTGGTTCGACCTGTGTGGGTTTTTGGTTTCGACCTATGAGGTTCTGTGGGATGGACAGTGGGCATTTCCATTCCAGAAAACCTTTTCTGTAATCATGAAATGATTGATTAGTAATAGACATGCTTTTTATAGGATTCTCGTGCGGAGGTGTTGGTGGCGTTTTCTTCTTTCTGTCATGTATTTTTCCTGTCATCTTTCACTTGTTTTCAATTCTTACTGTCAGAAGATAGTGACAGAGCAGAATTTATTGGCAAAATAATCTACATCTAACCTTCTAATAGTCTTTATGTTTCTCTTCCAAAAAGCTCAGTTAAGGAATTCTTAGCTGCTCCTCTGCTTGGCTTTTTCTTCCCCTAGCTCTTCTTCAAATCGACACCATTAAAACTTAATTCAATCCAACACTTCCACTACCTTTCCCTGTGTAAAATTTTTGTCTAAGATCTGAGAGTGAATCACATATTTAAGCACAGACCCCATTTGCCCAATGGCCCTCCTTGATGTCCCAAAACAACCATTTAAAAACCCCAACCCCATACTTTCATAGCTAGCCTAACATTTGTCCTATTCCATACCAAGTTAATTTGAAAAGAGAGATCCCTCTCTGAGTCTTGGAGGGCTAGATCCAAGACTCCAAGTGGTTCGAGCTTACCTCTGTGATTTCCTCTGCAACCTTAGGCAAATTACAGAGCACTAACATTTTGGCAACCATACTGGGGAACTTCTCCAGAGGTGCACTTCAAGTTCAGATTTGACTTCTGATGGTGAACAGAAGCCAAACATAGGAAGGCTGTACCATTCACCTGGCGACTTCATTGTTCAAGATCCTAAGCTTCAAAGATCACAAGTGACTTCACTGCCAAAGAATCCATATTTCAAAGCCTTGATGATGCTTCAAGATGACAGGGTATGTGGTAAATCCTATATCTTGTGAAGCCATAGAAGAATGCAGGGGTAAATTAGCATAATTTCCCATTGACGAAGACTTTTTAACAATTGTGTTTCATATTTTGGAATCAAGCAAATTTCCTCCTAAAAGTAAAATTTGTTTTCTTGAGCTAGTTGTTGAAAAGTTCGAAAATGATATTGAACTTTTGGATTCTCAAAATAAGTCATATAATTTCCTAGATCTCAAAGAATTCTTAGAAAATCTTCCTTCTCCAAAGCAAGAAGAAATCGTACTACCTATTGGTTTTCAGATTGATGGTGATTATGTTTTCAAGTATAAGGCTGAAGTTGTAGATGCATGGTTTGATTTTGAGGATGCAACTGATCTACTAGTCATAGAAGATCTAGGAACGAATATCATGCATCATGCTTTAATTGATCCTATAGCATATTACATGGAGGTTTATGAAGTAGTAACTATTAGCAAAGTAGGGTAGGTAGGAATGCACCAATAAGCTCAACATGATGAGCACCTTTCTTTTTTATCTCTTCATAGTTTTATTTTCAGTTTACAGTTTAGGGGCAGCCCAATGATCAGGTGGTCTGCGAAATTTAGATTTCAGCAGTTCTAGACATCTCCTTCGGAGCTATCTTCCCTAGGTGGAGCCTATGTTAGGACCCTATAATTTATAGGGAAATCAATATTCTGACTGATATCTATTGGGAAAAACACTGCTTTCGTCACAGCGCATAATGAAAATGAAAAGTTGACGAAAGGCTCCCAGTGCCTCTCCAAAGGTGTCCCAAATAAATGGTGATTTTACATTATGGAATCATCTCCTAGATTATTATTGGAAAAATCCTTCATCAATGAAAGTGTTTCAAGAAAGATTATGTTTCAGCATTTTGTTCGGCACCTTGTCCAGCACTCGGATCTGCACTTCTCCAGAATGTCGTAAAATAAACAACCTCCATCACTAATATCTTAGGTTTTTGCTTGGGCAAAAAACTCTGCATTTTTTAATTTGGTTTTGGGTAGCCAAAGTTTGGTGCCACATTCGACTTTTGGTCCATTTTTAGAGCCAAAGTTACTCTCGGGTCTGTTACAGGGCACAAGGTTATATTAAAATTTTAAAACAAAATATCGACATTAGCCGGGAGCCAATCTTCATATCCACAAGCTATCGGGCATGTACATGTCAATAGACATCACAATACAAATCCAACTTAGAAGTTGAGGTTGATTTGGGTTTGCAGTTGGAATGTACCCATTTTTCCACTTGCAAGGTGGAGTGCTAAAACATCATCGAGAAAGTCCCTCCTCTCCACATGTATTTGGTGGCCTTTTTGATATATTCTCTGATATCTGCCTTGGGCTAGAAACCGTTCTTCAAAATCCATATCCTTTGTCTTAGCTTCCACTTGATCACTAATTAGAAAAGATGGCTCTTCTAAATATTGATGAAGGCAATAGAGATGATGCTTTTTACAGGTATAAGATGCCTACGTTGATGACAAGAATTGAGGGATGAGGTAATGGTATAAAGATAAATCTTGTAAATCTGGTAGATGTGGCTCAAGCTCCTACCAGACCCCTTTTTATACAACAAAATATTTCGGCTGTCAAATGGGTGCGCAATCAAAGTTCGATAAAAAGCTAGGATTGCCCTTGTCAATGGTCTTCATGATAATTCAAAACTTGTGGCTCTGTTGGAGATTCTTATTAATAAGTACGTGCAATGCTATGGATGTGGCAAATGTTGAGACATAAATCCTTATATCAAAAACACCAGGCTCAATTTCCAGGTGGCCAATTCTATGACAAGTTCACAATTGACAGCCATGATTGAGCACTTAGTGGCAGTCTAAAGATCGAAGCCTAGAAGTATTTAAACTTATTGTAGGTGTCAATTTGACCATGAAGACCATGTGCCTAAGTGTTGCTAGCACAAATTTTTGTTGATAGTTGGAAGGTGGAGGTGTTATGAATAGGTTGTTTTTAGAGTTACATTTGGCCTCCACACTTGTACCGAAATTCAAGCTCAAGTTCAGGGTGAAGAATGAGTAACAATGAGCTTCTGACTATTCATCCGACTGAGTTTAAATTCTCATTCAAACTGAAGAAGCAGAACTCGTGTTCTTTTCAGTTGGTAAAAAAATCAGATCATTACATGGCCTCCAAGATGAAAACCACATCCCCCAAAGAAGTATTGTGTATGGCCCAACACTGGCGTTGTCCTGCCTAAGTATATTTGTGATATTTACCATGCAATCACAGCGAGAAGCCCCTCCTAATCTGCAGTGCAAAGACAAATTTCTTGTGCAGAATGTTGTAGCACCCTATGGGGTAGATAAGAAGGATATCACTCAGGATATGTTCATCAAAGGGAAAGGTTATTGAGGAGTGCAAACTCAGGGTGGTTTATGCCCCTCTACCCCAACCTCCTTCTCCAGTTCCTGAAGGATCAAAAAAGGGTTTATCTCCAAGAGAATTGCCAACTGATAGTGGAAGACAGAATACTGGCTCGTTTGAAGCGACACCCAAAGAACTTGGCGAATTGAAGGGAAAACTTACTGAGACATAGACATGATGTCAAAGTTAACTGATAAAAGGAACACAGTTGTGCAACAAACTCAATGACTACGTCAGGAATTGGAATCAATGCGCCAGGAAACTCAGAAAACCCAGTCTGGTTTTTCCATCCTGTCTGGTTTGATTGTTGGTTTTCTAGGTATATGACATCTATGGAGGAGAAACATACTCCGCTATAGTCAGCCAAAGAAAACGCTCCCACGCATGGTAAACATGTGGAAAGGCTATGAAATTAACAAGGCAAAGCATTGCTCATGTTTCTGTGGATAAGAGAAAGTGTTCCTCCCAATTCATGCTCGATCTATAGTCAAACGAATGACACATACAACTGGCTATGATGGATCAAAATGACAGAGCATCCCAATTTTTCAGGAGCAGAATCCACAGATCTAACGTTTCGAGGCATTTGATGGTCAGTTGTAGAAAATCAAGGACACCTGGTTGAAGGGAGGAGATTCCAAATCAATTTGGTGAAGATAGGCATTTAAATGAGCAGAATCAATAGATCGAGGGACAGTTAGGAACAACTGGAATAGTGAAGGGATTTAACTCCAACACTTGAGGTGGCATAAGATCGATGTGTGGAAAACTTAATTTAATCCCAAATTTCCAGCAAGCAGTTTCAATAGATGATAATCAGTTTCTGTTTTCAAGGCAGCATGAGTCAAATAAATTCCATATTTCAAGCAAGATTGACCAGCAAAATCAGCAATTCGAGACACCTATTCCAAACAGCTTGTTTCATTCGATTTTTATATGATTTGATTTGATTTTCTTTCCAAAAAATCGAAAAATATGTATATTATTTAAACAAAGACTTGGTAATGGGAGACCATCTGCGATAGGTGTCTATCTTTGTAATTGTTTTTCTATTTTTAGAAAACTGAGGTAGAGTGCGAGTCTTGACAAGGCTGAGGGATTTTTGTATATATGCAGAGGTAATAGATGAAAGGAGGGTTTGGGCTGAGTAGGAGAGGGTTAGACCTGTGTAAATTTTCCCTTTGGTTCGACCTGTGTGGGTTTTTGGGTTCGACTTGTGAGGTTCTGTGGGCTGGACAGTCAGCATTGTCATTCCAGAAAACCTTTTCTGTAATCATGAAATGATTGATTAGTAATAGACATGCTTTTTACAGGATTCTCATGAGGAGGTGTTGGTGGCATTTTCTTCTTTTTGTCATGTATTTTTCCTGTCATCTTTCACTTGTTTTCAATTCTTACTGTCAGAAGATAGTGACAGAGCAGAATTTAATGGCAAAATACTCTGCATCTAACCTTGTGATAGTCTTTATGTTTCTCTTCCAAAAAGCTCAGTTAAGGAATTCTTAGTTGCTCCTCTGCTTGGATTTTTCTTCCCCTAGCTCTTTCTCAAATCAACACCATTAAAACTTAATTCAATCCAGCACTTCCACTACCTTGCCCTGTGTAAAAGTTTTGTCTAATATCTGAGAGTGAATCACATATTTAAGCGCAGACCCCATTTGCCCAATGGCCCTCCTTGTTGTCCCAAAACAACCATTTAAAAACCCCAACCCCATACTTTCATAGCTAGCCTAACATTTTTCCTATTCCATACCAAGTTAATTCGAAAAGAGAGATCCCTCTCTGAGTCTTGGAGGGATAGATCCAAGACTCCAAGTGGTTCGAGGTTACCTCTGTGATTGCCTCCGTAGCCTTAGGCAAATTATAGAGTGCTAATAGGATGATCTAGTGGGGGAAACATTTTATCGATGTCTACCTCGAGATCCATATATTCAAGGGAGAATATATTGATGTCACTCTCTATGCACTGGTCTTCTTCATATTGCACTAAGTTTTTCCTCTTTTTTCTCAGAGGAAACTTGTGTGAACTCTCAATTTTTTCTGGAGGAGGATTATTTTCTCCTCCGCAGCTTGAACGAATGTTGATTTCTTTTCTAGATGGGTGGGCTGCTAGATAATTTCCATGATATTTTGTAGTTTTAGGAGTAATAGTTGTGGACTAGGCACTCTTCTCACCGGGACCCTTTCCTTTCTGATTGTAAAACTCATTGGTACTGAGTACGATTTCCAAGTTACTAGCATTGTGAGTAGGAGAGCCTAAGTTATTATCTTCTTCTTCACTCAGAACAATATGTATAAATGAATTGTTGAACCCTACTGCCAGCATATGTTCCACAAAAAATTTGTTAGGGTCAAAACCCTTTATATTTTCAACATATTTGAGATTCAAATTGTGGAAGTAGTTTGCAAATTCATCGATTTTGTTTATATTTCTAAATATAAAGTCCCCAATTTTCCAAGGCAAGGGTATGAATTTATTTTTTCGTTTCTCATGAAAAAGGTGCATCTAGAAATTATTATGACTTGTGACTTCCCTAATAAACATTTTATAAGACACATGGCATGGAAGAAAGGAGGGATTTTCCTTGGAACCGAAAATCATTATAAAATTATGATTTTCCATTTGTGCCAACGTGAACTTTTTATCGAAGAATTTACTTGCCTGGTCAGATATTTTGGGGGTATCCTTTCCAAACAACAGTCCTTTAAAAACTGATACAAAATAATTAAAACATCATAGAAATGAAAAGAATCTTTGTGCCTCCACAACACTTGGTACCGGAAGGTAACTAGGTCAAGTTCATATTTTACCCTCTTACAGATAAACAATTTAGGAAATTGACAACAATATGTTATCACAAACAACAAATAAGAATCCATAAATAATTTCTTATCTTTTTTGTACTATGACAATTGGGAAGAGATTTCAATGGAAATCAATTTTCCCTAATCGAAAATAGCTTGCTTTTTTACAGTGAAATATAAGATATAAGGAATCATACAAGAAATGCTAACAATACTTTCTTGGCCTGTCACCCTGCTGAATAACCAAGCAATTTAGTGAAAGGGGTTTTTGAATGAGTCCACCTACAATATGCTAATGTCTTTGGGGTTTTCCAAAAACTTAGGCAATAGTTTCAGGCCATTGTCATGCTTTTTCTAGAAATCCCTGCAATCTTATCCTTTGAAAGTAAGAGTTGGCTCAATGATCTTCAACATGTTACAGAACACTTGAGGTGAAAGAGAGATGGGGGAATGGTATTGAATTTGAATAATCCGACTTCTTATGTATTTTTAAACACACCGTGAAACCATTTCCTTGCATTTGAAAACCATAGGGACACACCCTATACAAGAAATTCCAGACGTCCATATCACTTGCTTTTGAGAAGAAGGGGATGAATAGTATGAATACACTCTAGACCACCGAAATTTCTGGTCCTCATGTCCAAAATTATTCAAATTCTCTCCACATAAATGTTGTTGATGCTACCATAATTTGACGATATTATTCTTTTAATCCAGATAATATTTGAAATGAGCGTTTGAGAGATATAACAATAATATAATCATCGATAAAGCATGCTTTAATGTGGTTTAATGAGAAATATCCTCGATCCCTTCTCTTATTAATGATGCTCTTTACAGAACTTTCATGAATATTTATTATTATTAAACCATACTAAATGCGCATTAGGAAAAGCATGAAGGTGGAGAGGATGGATGAGAGCACTTAGGATTCAGGAACTTTTGTGAACCCGCGAACCCACGGTTGCAAATTATAGAAAATAAGCTAAGTGTTGGGAGAAGTACGTCAGACTTAGATACAAGAGACATGAAATATTTAGGAGCTTCGTTCCTACGAAAATTCTAACGGTCATAATGTATATCGAGGATATTTCGGTGCAAAACGGATATCATAGAACATGGGAAATGAGAGCTTGAACCCGCGAATCCATGACTACAAAAAAATGGTTAAGTATAGAATAATAAAACAGTTGGTCGGACTCATGATATGGGAGTATAGATGGAGGTGAATATCCACGAGTCCGCCAACCCGAGAACCCACTGTTTTTGAAAAAATGACTAAGTATAGTAACTAGAAAGGGAAAAGAAAAGGGAGAAAAGAAGAGGGGAAAAGAGGGTAGGTATAGAAGAGGGAAAATAAATGGAAACAAAATAAGTTGGGAAGATAAAAAGGGGAGAGAAAATTTGCAAGAGAGAATTAATCTCAAAAACTAGATCCAACTGTGGGATGATAACCCCCTGCAGGTTGTAAAGAATACAAAATCTTCATGACCAATCGCTTTCATCCATTGGGATATGGAGTCAAAGGTAAGAATATACAAACTAAAAAATAAATTTATGTACAAAGAAAATGAGAAAGTTTTTAGGTGAATAAACCTTTCAAATGTTGCTCGTTGATAGGCAACACTAATATTTTACCCTTCATGTCTTGGAGTATATAGGAATTAAAACCTAGGATATTTTCAACAATGTATGTTCCAGGCTAGAGAACTTCAAAATTTGTATGCATCGATAGATTCTCGTTGGTATTGTTCCAGAGTAACACTAAATATCCCTTCTGAAAATTCTTTATAGTTGCACATTGATCAAAATATCTTTTGATATTCTAATGTCTCTGAGAAGTTCGATTCAAGGATTTACTTCTTTCTTCTTCCAATTTCAACAACTGGTTGATCCTCCTTTGGATAGGTGAATTGTCTTCCATACCTTATGTATTAACCATGAAATTCAAGGCATTGAGTTCGAGGATAATTTCTAATTTTTCTTCGTTTACCTAAAACAATGTATATGGGCACATTTCAGTCTTGTCCTTTGGATTTGTTCAGCTTTCCCACAACACATTAGTCAGCGTCAAGTGCCAATTCCTTTGGTTCTTGTCAATGGTTTTATTTAATATATGAATGAGTGTCTTATTCGTGGATTCTGCAAAACCATTTCCTTGTGGATAATAATTTGATGATTTACCCATGATAGTTCCATATTCCCCATAGAACTTTGTAAAATTTTACCCAATGAAAATCAAACCATTATCAGTGATAAATTTGTGAAGGACATTGAATCTTGATAAAATATTATCTTTGAGGAAATTGATCAACTCTTAAGAATCAACCCTTTTCAATTGCACTTCCTCTGGACACTTTGTGAAATAATCCATAGAGGTTAGAATATACATGTGTCCCATGCTCGACTTTGTATTTATTGTCCCTACATCATCAAGTCCCCATTAAGAGAATGGTTGTTATACGATTATGGGTTGTAACGGCATAGCATATCTCTTCATTTTCCCTGAAAACTTATGGCATGATACACACTTCCTTATCGTGGCATACGAGTCTATAAATATTGATGGCCAATAAAACCCATCTCTTATTATATTATGGGTGGTGGCAGTAGGTGAAAAGTGTCCACCACATATTCCTTCATGGAATTATTTCATTAATTCTTAAGCTTGGTTTTTATCAACACATCTCAGTAGTATACCATCATAATTCCTCCTGAACAATATATCAACAATCACCACATACTAATTTTCCTTTATCTTAATTATTCTTCGCTCCTTAGGGTTCACGGTGACAAGAAACTTCTTGGACCTCAAGTAAAATACAATGTCTCCATACCATTCTGAATCAACCAAAATTTCTCCTATTGAAATTGAAATCATTCCATCCACAGAATCACTATTTGCGATGAGTTTTCATAAACCTTGTCCTTTGACAACCTTTAAAGGTTTAATTTCAATATCATATTCTTGCATCTTTTCCATCCATTTAGCCCATTCTCCTTCTCTCAATTGTTGATTTAGAAGCATCTTCAGTGGCTATGATGGAACATAATCAATGACATGAGAATTTAGTATGTATGTTCGAAAGTGTGCCACTTCTTTTATAAGAGCCAAGGCTTGCTTTTCCAGTTCTGAATACCTCAATTCACAATCATGGATATTTTTTCTATGTTATCGGGCACAAAAGGTTGGAATGTTATTTTTACTTAAAAATATGTTTTTCTTTGTACATCACCTGGGTTCAACAATGAGGCCGCCAAGGACAATAAATCTTCCTTGTGATTCTTATCCCTTGGGATGAAAGAAATATTGAAGGAACTGAAAGATTCCATCCAAGTAAAATACAATGTCTCCATACCATTCTGAATCAACCAAAATTTCTCCTATTGAAATTGAAATCATTCCATCCACAGAATCACTATTTGCGATGAGTTTTCATAAACCTTGTCCTTTGACAACCTTTAAAGGTTTAATTTCAATATCATATTCTTGCATCTTTTCCATCCATTTAGCCCATTCTCCTTCTCTCAATTGTTGATTTAGAAGCATCTTCAGTGGCTATGATGGAACATAATCAATGACATGAGAATTTAGTATGTATGTTCGAAAGTGTGCCACTTCTTTTATAAGAGCCAAGGCTTGCTTTTCCAGTTCTGAATACCTCAATTCACAATCATGGATATTTTTTCTATGTTATCGGGCACAAAAGGTTGGAATGTTATTTTTACTTAAAAATATGTTTTTCTTTGTACATCACCTGGGTTCAACAATGAGGCCGCCAAGGACAATAAATCTTCCTTGTGATTCTTATCCCTTGGGATGAAAGAAATATTGAAGGAACTGAAAGATTCCATCAATTCGTTAATTCTTTTGAAAAATAACTTCAGTATTTATTTCTTGATTTTATACCTCTGGGTGACCTGATTATTAACCAACTCAGAGTCTCCAGTCACAATTAGATTTTCTATCTTCATTTCTTATGCATGAATCATCCCTTGAATCGATGCTTCATATTTTGCCTCATTATTAGTACATGAAAATTCTAGTCTAATAGCATGTGGATGCACTACCTTACTTGGACTCATAAAAATAATCCCAACTCCACTCCTAGAGTTTTAACAATCTCCATCGAATTACATTCTCCAATAGCCTTCAAACATACATTTTTGATTCTCCGTATCTTGAACTTGATCTATGATTTCATTATGTTCAATGTATAGGATAACATAGTTTCCGATCCCAACATCTATATAATCTTCCATTAATTCATTATCCTTCTTCTTGAAAGAGAAGGGTTTCTTGGGTTCATGGGGCACCTTAATCATTGCTCCTTACTTTCCTGGCAACATCATGCAAATTCCATCATTCATTATGTATCCCTTGATCATGGATGTCTAATCTCTTCCCAGCACAACTCCATATGCCGGAGGAAGGTATACCAACATAATATTGAACACTGTAATAATATGGGGGGATACAATGATCCAGGCATAAAATTCCTTGATTTCTCCACAAGTTAGCACTTTTATAGAATCAATTGCATATATACTTTCACTAGTCTCGTAATATTTGGTACAACTCATGCCCAATGCCTCCATGACTACCAATGGAATTACATTATTTGTCACGCCAGTTTCAACTAAACAATTGTTTAGTGCAACATCATGATTTTCAATTGAAATATAAAAGGGAGGAATTTTACCTCTCAACTTGACAGTTGACTGGTTCTAGGTTTGTTTCGGATTGGTAGAAACAACTTATGTTCTTTCAGATGGATCATCCGACAATTTCAAAATGTATTCCCTTTGTTGGGGAATCTTCACCACTTCAGTAAAAGGCATAGTTATCCTTAACTTACTTAAATCCTCCACAACATTATATGTCATCTGAGTAGAGTTTGAAGCCAGGTGTTTGCTTTTACTTCCAATGTTATCTGTTACTTTCTCATTTTCCATTTTCTCATTTTTTTTCTTTATCTTTTTGGTTTTCTATTTTAGAGTCATTCTTATTCTTGGATCTATTTACAAATCCTTTTTTCTGGCTGATATTCCCTTGTGAGTTGGGGTTGTTCTCACCTTCTTCAAATATAGACATGGATGTCTCGCATCCATCGATCCACACAGTTTCAAAACTTTCTGTTACACATCAAATTTACTCAACTAGGTAAGTGTCGCATGTTCCTCTCAATTGTCGCAAGTGTCGCATCTTCCTTACAACTTTCACAAGTGTCACAAGTTGTTCATAAGTGTCGCAAATGCTATTCAAGCATACTGCCTTAATGACAACACTAAGGAGGCACTTAAAACATCTCATGTACTTGGTTTGAAGAAAAAGAATTGGTTAACTGAAGTCAAGGGACTTTTGACACCTGAAAAGAGCTCTGAAACAGAGGTTTTGAGGGGGAGCGCTCCTCTATATCAGCCTTTGGAGCGTTGGCACCCCCCTACAAGGCTTCATGGAGCGTTATAATTCTCCCCTACCCTTCTAAAGGAGTGTTATTCTCTTTTGGAGCACTGGCGCTACTCTTAAACTACTTAGGGAGCACTACAACGCTCTGATACCCCTTTTGTAGGAGCGCTGCCTAATCTGAGGCAGTTGTTGGCCCGTTGAGGAGAATAAGGGGAGGATATTTCAAGATTAGAAGGTAGTTGCATTCAAATTCTTGGTTTCATCATGAGATCCCTAATCTAAGGAGAAGGTTCCCTAGCTTGTTCTAAATATAACTCAAGAGGTTAAGCTCCTCTTAACCTATATAAGCAGGCTCTATGATGGTGGAAAGGGGGAAGAATTGCTAGTATGAAACCTATGATTCTGTAAGAAACACACAGTCAGCCAAGGAGAGTGATCAGTGAAGCTATTGTCATCTAGGTTGTGGATATTTCGAGCAAGGGTTAGACGAAGGGGACTTGACGAAGCTGTCGCATTCACATCTATGATTGTAAGTACTGCTGTCGTTATTCTCATCAATATGACACGCTTGGCCTGTTTCTTTCTAGTTTGTGTTTGATGTTGCATGAACTTATCATTGATAGATAGATCTGTTTTCGAGCTAATATCAATAGAGTAGGAAGTGGTCATATCTTGTTTGTTCACAGGATTCAGCAAAGAGCAAAGGATCGAAGCACAACTTGGAGTGTGCAGGGACAAACATCGATAAAAAGGTACTGTTGTTATCCTTCCTTCTCATTTGTTAGTTTGGATAGATTTGAAAGGAAGTCAGTGTCCATGTTAAGAATTTTATGTCTTAGAGTTAAGGTCAATCTCTTAGAGGCGATCTATCTATCTGCAGGGAGATTTTCCTACAACAGAAACTGGCGACTCCACTAGGGAGATAGCCTCAAATCGAAACTTCTTGTTTTGGTTTCTCCTCATTGACCTTGTTCTACCCCTTGATTGTTTCAGACCTGGTTCACTCCTCTTTAGATTGGTTTTATGAGCAGATTGGCTTCCTACCCCATCATACTCAGCATAGTTGTCGAAATTGATTTGCAATTTTTTGAATTTTTTGACATTTCTGGGAGTTTTTGAACCTGACGCCCCTATCCTAGTGCTAACAGAGCACCAACACTCCCTAATAGATTTTCACAGAGCACTATAACGCTCCTTGCCTTTGGCAATAGAGCGCCAGCCACCTTTTGGCCAGAAAACCTTCCAGAATTGCTTTTTCTGGGTTTTGCCTCTGTGTCTCTCCTGCTGAGTAACCTTGTGAGTCAATGCTTCTTCCCTTCCAGCCTTGACATCTGTCTTTTTTAAGGACAAACATTTTACTATTTGGATTTTGTAGCCTTCTTCACTATTGTTATTGAGTTTTTCTACTGATTGAAGCCCGAAACCCATGCATTGTCTTTCTTTCTATTCAGCTGAGTAAAAACCCTGGCGAGGGTCATCAAAGGCCTACATATCTCTTCATCTTGATTTTAGTCAAGGTCATTGTTCTTCAACTTTTTTCTTTTGGGTGTGAAGTTTGTTTTCTCTTTGATTGTTTCTTTTCTTTCGCTTTTTGTTTTGATTGTAACAAAGTGTGTATTGTTCATATGACTTTTGCTTGTACTAGTTTGATTTTCATTCATAAGAGGAGATTTTCCATTAGCAAGACAAACATTATGTTCAATTGATCATTATTCATATACAGACAATGAAAAAGCATATTCATGATTGATTGTGCATTTTAGAAGGTATCTCAAAAGTTTAAGCATTACATCAGGATTTGATTGAGAAAAAGAATTGTTTGAGGACATTCCTTGTTTGTGCTTGTTAGTGAAAAGAACTCTCTCTCTCTGTTAGATAGATGTTCATCGAAAAGAAATGACTGCTTATCATATTTGATGCATTTTTGGGATTGAGTCATAATTCCATTCGTTTCACTTCCGTGCACCCCTTTTGCGTAAAGAATATCCATAAAATCAACGCTAATTAAAAGTTATCTAGAAATTTTTCTTTTCTAGGATCCTCCACCAACAGTAGATTAGGCTTAGTACTTTGGATCAGGGCTGTGAGCATAACTCTCCAAAGTTTCCAAAACAAACAGTAGCATCCTGAGTTAGGGAGAGTCAAATCCAATCATCGTATAAGTCTACCTGGGATCCCCCTCTAACACAGGGGTTATGCACGAGGTCACATTCGGGTAAGCTACGGGGACTAACCCTCCATGGTTTAACTGATTGTGGTGGTCAAATCATATTATGGGGGTCACTTCAAGGTAAATCCACAATTACTATGTGGAATCCTTTTAGTTGATTTCGGGCTTGATACCCTGCCCGTACATTCTGGTCGGACTGTCAACTATTCCCACCCGGACTGTCAACTATTCCCACCCAGGGGCTGACTACAAATTGGTAACCTTAGTAACCATAATATTTAGGGTCTTACACAAGGTGACGGTGATGGGAAGTCTCACTATACCTGGAGAAGACATTGGTCAAACTCACTCGGGCTCCTTGGAGGGTAAATCCACAATTACTATGTGGAATCTTGCACCAAGGCATAAGTCCATTAAGAAGGTCGCCATTGTAACTGTTCCACCCTATCCTCGCCCCTTCTGGACTTGATCACGCGACGTTGGATTTCATCACCAACTAGCACGGTCATCAAAAGAAGGTTATGTTTGTTTGGTTGTGATTCTTAGATTTTTATTAGCGTGTGTTGTTTCTTTTCATTAGTTGGCCATAGATCTTTTTCGCTGACTCTTTTTAGCCAACATCGACCCTCCACACCATTTGCGGAGGCTACAGGGACTTCCTCTATAAAATATGGAAGGAAAAACCCCTTTACCCCCTCATTCTACAAAGGAATTTCCTCAACAGAGCGAGGTTCAAAACACTACAACTTCCCAGGAAGAAGTTCCCACCTCTTTGGAGAATTTTCGAATTGTCTTAGAGTCTCCGGAAGCTTACCGCATCCCGGAAGGATATGAACGATGTATCCTCCACCTGAATTCCGCTGGAGAATTTGTTGTCATGAATCCCTCTGACATTCCGGTTGGGTCCCATCAAAACCCTTTACCTGATGACCCTTTTTGGACTGCAGACATTGTTCGTAGTCCACCACGCATGGTGCGAGATCTTTATGGAACTGAAGAAGGTTTCGACATACCTTTTTCCTACACTGTACCTCCAAATCAATTTACCAGTACCACCAGTTTTATAGCCACACCACCCGTTGGTCCAAACATACCGTCCGTTGGCCTAAGGTCTACTATTCCCCTCTAGACGGCCCATTCTACAATGGTCCTGCACATTCCGACTATCCCTGTCGGTAACGCGGTGGTTACTCAAGCTGCGATTGGCACACCTATAACAACAAGACCTACACTCCCTTTTGGATTTAGGGCACTGAATGCTTCCATTTCCACCACTGCCCAAACTACAACCCAAGTTATACCGGGAAGTTCCATACCTATCCAACAACCCGGAGGGATCAGTCTTGGTGGTCCTAACCCACTCAGTGGCACTGGTTAGTCATTTACGTCTGGTTCTCAAATCCTGGGAACTCTACCTCAAGATGGGGGGCATCCTCCCACCGGAGGACAAATTCCATTCGGGGGGTACCGTCATGCTGAGGGGAAACCTCAATCTAGAGTCTATCATCAGCCACACGAACACAATGTGTCCACCGCACCTAATCCGTGGAACATCCTTTCTCAAGGAAAACCACAGTTCTCGGCAAGACAAAATGCTCAGATTCTACAACAACCCCCTTTTGGACAAATGCCAAATCCAACCTATAACTCGCAAAACCCATCCGGTTATCCTCTGCTCACACATACTTCTCAAAACAACTCAAATCCTATGTACTCTGGTCAAAACCAACCTCACATGAGAGGGCCCACTAGTTATAATTATCCACATAACCCGGTAATGGGCCCCACTGGTGTCCCTCTACCACACCAACATTACCCAGAGATTAACCGACAACTACCTTTTCTAGCTACCCTGGATCTTCCAGACTTGTCTCGGTTAATGAATGATCCTATTTATCATTCTCTGGTTTGGCCAGCTATTCCAGCTAAACTTCCTTCTGATATCCAAAAATTTGACGGAAAGGCCGGAGAAGACCCAAACAACCATGTGATGACGTTTCATTTGTGGTGCTCATCCAACTCCCTCATGGACGATTCTATTTAGTTGTGTCTTTTCCAACGAACACTTACGGGTTCCGCAGCGAAATGGTATATTGAACTACCACGCGCATCTTTTCACGATTTCAACTCCCTCGCCATGTCCTTCCTCATGCACTTTCAACTTCCCATTTAATACGAGACGGGTACTGGACTATTAACCTCCCTTCACCAGACAACTTCCATACATATCTTCGATCATATCCATGAATGGAGATGACGACGAAGGCTAATCAAAGTAGTCATTCCTGACCAATTGTTAGCAGAATGGTTCACGAAATCATTGTTACCCCAGATCGCTCGTGACATCGCCATGGGCGGCGTAGTCACCGAGGAAGAGGCCATTACCCGAGCTTAGTACTTAGACTTAGTCTATTCACAATCCAGTACTCTGTATGAGTTGATACCGAATGCTACCCGTGCCACTAACGACCCATCCAAACCATCATCTGCTTCCCACACGGATGGAGTTATTGCCTCTGTCAAAACCCAATCTACGACCCAATTGACTGGAACAATTCAATGGTCTACTTCGACGGCCGCTCCCAGCTCGACCTCACCCTATTCTAGCCCCCCTCAAACTCAGATCTCTGATGTGAATGCGGTTCAATAAACCCTGTCACAACAACTTGGGGGCAAGAAGAAAGCGAAGAATAAACCAAAGAAAAACAATAAAAATGAACAACCCAAAACCCAACCACAAACCTCTGCTACCGGAAAGAAACCAAAATGAAAATCAAAATTCCCATGTCTTATTTGTGGAGATAATCACTACACTTGAGACTGCCCACATCACAATGAAGTGGCCAAACTTTTTAAGGGAAATTCACAACCCGCTGTGCTTGCTCAGTCTTTTCCCCAGCAACAATCTTTGGTTGCACAAACCCCCGCACCGGGGGGCAGTTCCAACCAACCCCACAATGAGACCTCGAAAAGTGCCCACATCTACATGTTTAATAGGGTTAACCTAACCACCCTCTCTGGGACATATGACACACCAGTTAAACCTGATCAGCCGAAGATTGCTAACGGTTCCTCCCTGGACCCGTTGCCATCCTCTGCTAATCCTCCGTCTATTATCCCTCCATCTGGGAAACTACAGATTGAGAAACTGTCTTTTGACTCCATCTTACGCCCTCCTAAGAGCACCATCTAGAAATCTACTTTCAATCCTAATTCACGGGCTGCCCAAAACTACAATATTGTAGAAGATTTGGCCCAGGCACCGTGTGCTATGTTCGCCTTGGAAGTTCTACAACACTGTCCCAGCCAACGTAGAATGCTCTTAGCTGCTATCGATGCTTTTGATCCCGAGTCATCAAACAACCTCACGTTTAATCTAGACGACCATCAACCGTGACTCTCCCACCAGCTAGCTTTCCAAATCAACGTTGTTGTCCACAATCAACAAATCCACTAAACTATTCTGGATGAGGGAGCCTCTACCTATGTCATGTCTCTAACTTGTTGGAAAGGCTTGAAATCACCTACCCTTAACAAATCCCCTATGATGTTACTTGCTTTCTATGGATGAGGTTTTCATCCTCACGGATTACTGCAATCCTTAGCCATTCAGTTGGGCAGCAAAACTGTTACCGTTGACGTCGAGGTAGTCAATGCTCCCCTCGATTACAACCTATTACTCGGAAGAAGTTGGTTCTATGCTATGAATGTCATCGCCTCATCAATGTTCTGATGTGTACAATTCCCCCATCAAGGCAAAATTGTCACCATCGATCAACTTGATTTCTGTACACCCGACGCTCGCATCCCTGCCACCAACAACATTCCTTTCTTGGGAGACCACGCAATTATGTATGAAAGCATTGGTGTTGGCTTATTGAAAGATTCTATCCTGATGGGTACTTTCCCTACACCACTTCCACCTACCGCACATCATATTTCCATTGTCAATATGGTCTCGACTATGCCATATCAATCCTTGGAATCAATTGATCCTTGGATTGTACCTAGTCCCCTGGAATTCGATGTGCTCAGTGACACTATGCCACTCAGCCCAGCCAAGGCTGCATACGTAGCTATCCAATCTACCTCTCCCTCTTCCAACAATTCGCATTCGTTGGCACCCGATACCTTTTCTATTCCCTCATGGTTGGATTCCCTATCATCTGTCGTCGATTACATTTCCCACATTTTCCCTTTGGACGAATCAATTATGGAAATGCTCAACATCGACGACTTACCTTGGGATGATAACCATCATCGATCCTCTTTTCTTCCACCATCGGAAGAAATTCATTGAGACATACACTCTTTCTCCCCCTCCGATGTTACCCATGCTCCACAATCTCCCATCCTCACACAACATACTCTTTCTAAGGGGAACATGAGTAACATCTCCACTATGATCACGATCGACATTTTGATCAAAGAAGGTGTCGTGGAAAACATTAACCTAGGTGCTAATTTCACACCCGATGAAGTGGTCTCTTACACCACTTTGTTTAAAGCATTCTGCAATGTCTTCGCATGGAGTTACAAGGAAATGCTTGGGATCGACCCCTCAATCATCGTACATGAAATCAAAAATTACCCTGACGCAAAACTGGTTCGACAGAAACTTTGCCCGGTTCATCCCAAGAAAATCACAGCTATAAAGGCAGAAGTTGAAAAACTTCTAAAATATGGCTTCATCTATCCTGTCCCTTTGACTGAATGGGTCTCCAACCTCGTTTTGGTTGCCAAGAAACAAGAGACCATCCGTGTTTGCGTGAATTATTGAGATCTCAACAAAGATTTTCCCAAGGATAACTACCCTACACCCTTCATCGACCAAATCATCGATAATTGCACAGGAAGTGTAATCTTCTCTTTCATGGTTGGCTTTTCTAGATATAACCAGATTGAAATCTTACCCGCTGATCAACATAAGATACCCTTCATCTACCCTTGGGGTACTTTCACCTACCGAAAGCTACCTTTTAGCCTTAAAAACACTGGCACCACTTTCCAGCGGGCCATGTCATACGCTTTGCACGACATCAAACATATCGCGGAACCTTACCTTGACGATTTACCCACCCATTCGTTAAATCGATCCGACCACCTCGATCACTTGCGGGTGATTTTTCTTTGATGTAGGTTCCACCGTATTCGTCTAAACCCACACAAATTCATTTTCGCTGTCAAATCTGGTCAACTCCTCGGTTTCATTATCTCCAAAGATGGGATTAGGGTGGATCCCTTAAAGATTAAGGCCATCCTAGCCTTACCCCCCCTACCAATTTAACTCAACTCCAAAGTTTGCAAGGCAAAGTGAACTTTCTTCATCTTTTCATCTGCAACTACACCGAGATCACTAAAGGATTTATGCGGTTACTACAAAAGAACATCCCTTTCATATAGGATGATGCTGCTAAATGGTCATTCGATGCTCTCAAGCACGCTTTAACCCATGCACCTTTGTTACATCCTCCCGAATATACAAAGGATTACATCCTTTACTTGGCCACTTCTACTTCCACCATTGCGATGGTCTTAGTCCAAGAATACCCCAACAACGAAGAACATGTGATTAATTATCTGAGCAAGAGTTTATCTAGATCCGAACTCAGATATTCGCATGTTGAGAAACTGGCTCTGGCAACCGTCATTGCTGTCTAGAGGTTCCGCCACTACATCTTATTACACACCACCACGGTAATCGCAGACTCCAACCCTATGTACCACGTCTTGACATGTCAAGTACTTGGGGGCAAATATTCAAAATGGATCGTTATTCTTCAAGAATTCGATCTTGAGTTTACCAAGGCTAAAGACAAAAAATACCTGGTGTTTGCTGAGCTCATATGTGCTCTCCCTCGTGCCGATGAAAACATTGAACCTAGAGATTCTCTCCTCGACGAATCTCTCTTCCTCATCAGCACCTATGATCCTTGGTATGGAGATATTCTCCTCTACCTTCAAACCCAACGTTTTCAGCCTAACATCTCTTGCGAAGAACGTCGATGCATTCATCACCACTCTCACCATTATCTCATCATCAACGACACCTTGTATCACCGGGCTATAGACACCATCCTTCGGCGATGTCTGATTCATGAGGAGGATGAATGATTTTTGAACGATTGTCACCTTGGCACCTGTGGTGGTCACCTTTCCAGAATGGCCACAGCCTAAAAAATCCTATGTGCCGACTACTTTTGGCCCTTAATTTTCAAAGATTGCATTGAGGCTGTCAAAAAATGCCCACCCTGCCAACTTTTTAACAATAAGGCACGCACCCACCCCACTGTGTTGCACCCTATTATCGCTATTGGCCCCTTTGCAAAATGGGGCATCGATTTCATGCAGTGTAAGCCTACCTCAACTGGGGGGCATGGTTACATCATCGTCACCGTCGACTACTTCACCAAATGGGATGAGGCTATGCCTACCTTCCTGAATGATGGTTGTACTGCAGCTCTATTCCTCTTCAACCACATCATAACTCATTTTGGTGTACCATGTGCCATTATCACTGACCATGGTGCACACTTCAAAAACCAGATGATGAGTGAGTTACATGTCAAATTGGGTTTTCGCCATGAAAACTCATCCCCCTACTACCCTCAAGTGAATGAACAAGTTGAGGCTATCAATAAAGTCCTTAAAACCATGATCCAATGCATGGTAGGGGAAAACAAAACATCGTGGCATTTACAACTTTTCTCCTCTCTCTGGGCCTATCGCACTTCTGTGAAAACCTCAACTAGATTCACTCCTTTCCAGTTGGTCTATGGCATTGAAGTCATCCTACCAACTGAGTGTGAGATTCCATCACTCAAACTGAAAGTAGAACTCCTGCCCCATACTTCTGCTGAAGAAGAATGATTCTTGTATCTATCCAAGTTGGACGAATCACGTCGCGATGCTGGTCTCATCAATGAGGCACATCAGAAACGAATTAAGAGTCAATATGACAAATCCGTCCACCCTCGGGCTTTCACAGAACGAGACTTAGTCCTCGTTTACGACCAAGCTCACGATAAATTGGGGACAATAAAGTTAGAATCTATGTGGCACGGTCCTTACATCGCGTGTTCTACATAGAGGTTCCTACAAATTAGTTGACCATGATGGAATCTCCTTGGGAGAGCCCCGAAACGAGCTTTACCTTAAGAAGTACTATGCCTAGATCACCTAGCATCTGTACTTTGTACATTATTGTATTTTAGTTTGGTGTGCTTATTTCTTTCGCGTGCTCGAGTTTTACCTTTGCCACTCATGACTGTGCTTGTGTTTTTATGCGTAGATGACGTCTTCCTTTCCTACCTTTTTTGGGTGCGCAGATGGCGCTAGCCGACATACCCGGAATATTGCTTCGGTAACATGGGTTATTTACCAATTTGACGAGGTGGTCAGTTCAGGAGGTATCTACTTAGGACCAGTAACCAAAAATATGTCAAAATATCACGCTGTCATCAGAATATTGAACCAAGCCTCCTCTCTATATATCTCTCGTATCATCATTTACTTAGACTCCCAACTCATGGTTTATCAACTCAACCGTATCTACGCTATCCGTAGTCCTATGATGCTATGCCTACACTTACAAGTTCACTGTCTTGAATGAATGTTCAGTTACATTGAATATAGAAACATTCCAAGAGAACTTAATAGTGTTTCGGATTCGTTAGCTAACTATATCATGGATCRGTATCTTGCCCACATATAAGAATTAAGGAAAACAAAACTGTACATTACATGTAAATTAAAACACATCACAGACATCATCATGTAMAAATCATCGGCATTATTAAAACTCGAAACTATGTATATATATATATGGTGTGACTAAAATTTTTGTGTTACATCAAAAAGTATGTAGAAGAACAAAATGTTAGGTCTTTCCACCCATACAACGTCGCCTGACAAGGCATACAAAACATAATCATCGGAGAGACTCTAATCTCCTTGCACTACATTGTGCTGTGAGTAACACATCACCGCACACACTACATGCCTCAATAGAGAATTTATATTCTCCGGAACTCCCACAATGTGCCGCTGCAGATGTAAAGGAACTTCCCCCCTCCGCAGAGGAGGGATGCCCATCGTAAGGCCTTGGAGGTTTCTCTCAACCTCCTAGAGACCCACTATTGGTACTGTTGGATCTGCTGCAACTGGGACATTTACGCGACATCCTGGTACTGGTATATCAGCCGGGTGCACTGCTCCCTTTTCTGCACGTTGAAAAGATACATCTGTTAGAACTCTTCCACATACCCCAAAAAAATATATATACATAAAAAACTCAAAAAACCAAAAATAGACAAGGTATGGCTTAGTCTCTTACCTGACACATCCCAGTCTTCCCCCGTGGGCAAAATCAAGTCCATGCTCCCATGGAAATCCACCTCGACATAAGGGAAGTCCTCTATCCAGAGGTATTGCCGTCTCAGCCAGGCAAAGAAATCACTAGTGAAATGGAACTCTGACTCCAATACCAACCTTGGAGACAGACTAGTCCACCTCTCCATCCTCGGTTCATCCACTAGTCGCATGGCCAGGGCTATCTGAGGCTACATTTGAGGGATGTGCTCTAGAAAAAATGAGACCAGAAATGAACCATAGCCAAACTTCTTTTGTCCAGTCCTACACCGTGAAATTTGTTCCTTCACATTTCGAAGGAACCCTGCACTCCAGTTGAACAGTGTTGGTTCCAAACACTGAACACCGTAAGCCACCTGAGATCTTGATGCTAGATGTGCACTCCTACTACAAGTCACGCTCGTGATAGCAAACAGTATAGATCGGAGAGGTAGCTCTCGAATATCTTTGATAGGGATTCTACCCCCTACCAGTCTTGCTCCCGGAATACAGTGGTGTGCTAGATACATGTCCACTTGTTCGAGTAGCACCCTCTGTCCAGTAAAAGATATAGGGATCTCTCTCTTCAAGAGGCCAGTGAAAAAGTACACGTCTTCTAACTCAATGGTTAGAATCTATGTGCCAATGCAGAATCCTTGTTCTGCAACATCCCAGAGGCCAATCATATACTCAAGCAATAAGATCTATTTCCTCATCTTTTGCAACTTGAAGAATTTGAGCAAACCACATGCTCGCAACGCGACCCGTGTACGAGGACTCCGTAAGGTGGCTAAGTCATCCATCTCATGTTCCATTTATTTCCACTCGATCATGGTTGCCGAAGTTACCTACAAAACAAAAAAATAAAAATAAAAACTCATTATTTCCACGTTTCGGCAATTTCGACAATTTTCAAAAGAAATTTAAAAACATAAAATAAGCTTCCCACACCATTTAAAAGTGACCACACACTCCTTTATAATTACCACGCTCTCCTTAGCCATTTGACATTCATTAAATAATAATGAAAACATTTTAAAAGATCAAAACGATTTTGGGGCTTCGTGGGCATATGGGGAGATGTTTCATGGGTTCTCTTGCTAAAAAATGAATTATACAATTGACTGCTAGGGCGTTGGAATCTTAGCCATCCTTTCCTAAAATGTTTTTGGTAAAAGAATCCCATTTTTCCATTAATTTTCAAAGAGGTCGATTTGGTTCTAATTGGGGCGACTTAGGGATTCATATTTTTAAATAAATGATGCTATGAAAATAAATACAAAACCATGAAATTGAAAGAAGGAGAGATGGACACCTACCTGGTCCAAACAGAAAGTGAATCGGTGAACTGTAGCTCCGGCGGTGAACAAAACAAGATCCACTCTGAAATGATATTCTCCACTACTCCACAATCCTTGTGCAAAATGAAATGGTAAATGAATTTTCATTGTGTTGTTATTTATAAATTTTCATTTTTTCATAAGGTATAGTCATGTTTGGGTTTCTCTAATGACGTAATGGCTTCACTAAACCCCTGGTTTGTAGTTCTGACATCGCAGGTTTCCCGGCAGTCCTGATGGATCATTCACCTTGTCACACTTATGAGCATAATCTTAGTTCGTTCTCGAGCTCTATAATATGAGAACGTAACCAGGTAAACTTTTATCTATTTTTCGGACCCGTACGGATACAAACACATGAAAAAGGAACCCCCCTAGAGTCTCCTTTAAACCCTTTTCAGACTCTCTAAATATGAAAAGATTGCCGAGTGACCTTACTTCCTTTCACACTCGTTAAAAGGTCAGAAAGGGCGTCTTTTGAGCGAAATTTTACCACTTTTTTGGTCTCGTTAGACTACTGTACGAAAAAATAAACTAAGAGAGTTATATTTTAAGTGTTTTTCCAAACTCTATAATCCCGAAAAACCTTCGAGTTTTCTGTCTTTGGACTCATTAAATCACACATCAACAGGCCCATATGGGACCGAACCCTTACTTCTTCCAGTTCGTTAAACAAAGGAAGAGGAACTTACCGAAGGTGAGTTATATCGAGCATGTGGTATCCTCCTCGAGCTCATTAAATAAAAAAGAGGTACTCGTCTATCTGGATGGGGGAAAAAATTGAAAGGGACAATTCGAGAAGTCTCTTGGGAACATTGTCCAACACTTCTTAGAGTCTCCCTTGAACATGACACTTTGTCATTTTCACATATTGTAATTCGTTGAACCTCTGCACTGAGCCAAACCTCTGAGCTCCTTTCACTCCTTTGGGTCACCTGACGCAAGTCACAGTATCCACTGCATAGTTTTGGTCCATGTCATGTTTTGCTATTGTGCCTCAGTGTTCAAGGGAAGTATCCACCTCAAGAGTCAACCATCCCAAATATCTTGCCTCAAAACCTGTGTCAGTCCATGTCCATTTGATCTTTCAAATTATGTTTCCATGTCTATTTCGTGTCATTGATGGGGGATACATCAAGGCCCTCCATCGACGAGTCTATTCCTGTCGACTTCAACACATTATTCGGGAATCGGACTTAGAAACCAGTTAGTACTTTGGGACCTGCATGCCTCAATGGCAGGCCTCCTCACATTCGATAGTAGGTTTACATCATTGACCTCTAATCGGATGATTCCATGGATGTTCGACCTCATCTCATCTATTCACATTCGCTGGAATGTACTAGGGTACCTTGGGAATCATTGACATTAATGGTGATTTCCCTCGCACTTGTTAACGGTTCACACCATTGAATGGTAATCAAGTGGTTTCTACCATGTTTGACATTAGGACATCTATTCACATGGTTAGATTCGTACCATATTGGGATTGGTAAGAAGACCCTGGGTTGAGTGACCACTTTGATATATGATTTACCAAGGTTGCGATGGAGTTTCTATTCGACAAAGAGAACATACATTGTTACATAGATCCACTTTGTATTGGTCATCGCTATGTCTTGTCATCTCATAGATACAATGTGTATTCTTCGTGGCTACGATCATTTCAGTCATCAGAGTATAGATCCACATTGTATTTTTGGTGGCTATACCTTCTTATCAATACTATTATGGATCCGCAGTGTATTTTATGGCAGCCATATCTTGCAAGTCTTGATCACCCAAGCATAGGTATGCCTGCCTTGGGTTTTGAAATATGTCATGATATTTGTTGGATGTTTGTGTGCAGCTTCCGTCAGGTTCTCCGAGTCTATACCCTTGCTTGAAAATCTACAAAGTATTTCAATCATCAGTTCGCATCTTCTGACTTCATACTTTGGGGGGCATTCTATTACACATCAAATTTACTCAACTGGATAAGTGTCGCATGTTCCTCTCAATTGTCGCAAGTGTCGCATCTTCCTTACAACTTTCGCAAGTGTTGCTAGTTGTTCATAAGTGTCTCGAACGCTATTCAAGCATACTTCCTTAATGACGATACTAAGGAGGCACTTAAAACATCTCATGTACTTGGTTTGAAGAAAGAGAATTGATTAACTGAAGTCAAGGGACCTTTGACACCTGAAAAGATCTCTGAAACAGAGGTTTTGAGGGGGACCGCTCCTCTATATCAGCCTTAGGATCATTGGCGCCCCCCTACAAGGCTTCAAGGAGCATTATAACGCTCCCCTTCCCTTCTGAAGGAGTTTTACTCCCTTCTGGAGAACTGACGCTACTCTTAAACTACTCAGGGAGCACTACAACGCTCTGATACCCCTTTTGCAGGAGCGCTGCCTAATCTAAGGCAGTTGTTGGCCCGTTGAGGAGAATAAGGGGAGGATATTTCAAGATTAGAAGGCAGTTTCATTCGAATTCTTGGTTTCATCATGAGATCCCTGATCTAAGGAGAAGGTTCCCCAACTTGTTCTAAAGATAACTCAAGAGGTTAATCTCCTCTTAACCTATATAAGTAGGCTCTATGATGGTGGAAAGGGGGAAGAATTGCTAGTATGAAACCTATGATTCTGTAGGAAACACACAGTTAGCCAAGGAGAGTGATCAGTGAAGCTGTTGTCATCCAGGTTGTGGATCTTTCGAGCAAGGGTTAGACGAAGGGGACTTGACGAAGTTGTCACATTCACATCTACGATTGTAAGTACTGCTGTCGTTATTCTCATCAATATGACATGCTTGGCCTGTTTCTTTCTAGTTTGTGTCTGATGTTGCATGAACTTATCTTTGATAGATAGATCTATTTTCGAGCTAATATCAATAGAGTAGGAAGTGGTCGTATCTTGTTTTTCCACAGGATTCAGCAAAGAGCAAAGGATCGAAGCGCAACTTGGAGCATGCAGGGACAAACATCGATAGAAAGGTACTGTTGTTATCCTTCCTTCTCATGTGTTAGTTTGGATAGATTTGAAAGGAATTCAGTGTCCACGTTAAGAATTTTCTGTCTTAGAGTTAAGGTCAAGCTCTTAGAGGCGATCTACCTATCCGCAGGGAGATTTTCCTACAATACTTTCATCATGTGAGTAATAATTTTCTTGTTCAACTATTTTCTCATCATACACATCATCCAGAACAACTGCATTGGGAGTAGGCTTCCTGGGAACCCTTGGCCTTTGTGGATTATCTTTTTTTTCAAAACTCACTCTGTTTTCCTGGGGAGGGTTCCTTATTTTCTTTGGAAATGACATCCTTGGATTTTCCACATAATTGTCTCCCCTCATTAGAATTTTTATCTCATTCTTCCTTTGTTTTATGGTTCTATTCATTTGTGCAATTTCAATTCCTTTCTTAGTTTCTTGTGCCACCACAAGTCTACCTTTACATCTAGTATGGTTCCCTTGAAAAAATCTCCTCTAATTCTTTGATTTTGGGTCGATCGTGACTTGAATTCTTTCTTCTTTATTTAACTAGAAGATCCTTGGTTATCAATACTTAATCCTCCCAGCTGCCTTTGTACTTTTCCCAGTATAATGTTGGGGTCAACACCTATTTCAATAATAATTTATTCCATCTCAGTGGATTTACTTATTGCCTCCTCCAAAGTATTCATTTGGGATGTTATAATAGCATATTTCACATTCGGGGGTTTTTCATTCTTATAGCACCTGAGTACAACTAGTTCATTCAGTCTTTTATCTTCTAGAATTTTTCTCAAGGATTTATTGAACTTGAGATTAAAATATTGTATTCTTTCATTCTTCCTTAATCCAATCTAGGTGAAATCGATGAGAAGGGTATGATAAACAGTTGGAGGGGTGCATATAGTTAGAAACATGGCTTCATGTCATTAAATTAGAGAATTGATCTACTAGGTAATGTCGTGTACGACTCATATGCTCTTCCTAATAGGTTTTGTAGAAACAACCTTACCATGACATCATGATACTCAACATGGTTGTTGAGTCTCAGAAATGTTGTATTTCCACCCACCTTTCCTTTCATCATTCTTCACATTTCATTGTTTCATTAAACTTTCATGATACCATTTTCATAATTAAATATGGGTTAAAACTTATTATTTTCCAAATCACTTATTGTAGTATTAAAAGGGAATTTTTGATTAAATATTAGAAAATTGACATGCTTTCATATATATCTCAAAAATGTGTGAGCTTTATCATGTGTAGGAATATGTGAAGGATTAATTCAAAAGACTTTTCGAATACTTCCACCACCATTTCAAGATGTGAGGAGATAATTCAATACTAATCCAAGGAGAAGATCATGGAGATTTGGTTGTCATATCTTATCCAAGATATATGAGAGATATGTGTGAGGATTTGAAGGGATTGTATTTTGTAATAAAGGGAAATGGGTTGAGAGAAAAGTGGATCTGTAATTATGAGATGTTTATCTCCTTTTAAAATATCTCATGTATAAAAGAGAGTGCCTTTTCTTCATGAGGGAGGGAGGAGAATCATTATTATGTAGATTGAGAGGAGGATTTATTATTATGTAGATTAAGGGAATTGTTATGAGATAGGTTCTTGAGGAGAATTGTTATGATGTAGATTGGATTCATGAAGAGACTCCTTTTGTAAGCCTACCTGTTAAAGATTAATGCAAGTTTGGATTCAATGATTTTGTCCCTCTTAGAAGTTATCATCTGTTTATCTAAAAGCTTCCATGTTGTCATCAGAAAGGGCCACCAATCCATCTTGGTAAGATTATTGTAAATTGTTAGTGTAGATTTTCATTTCATGTACCTGTTATTTTGATTTCATGTTATTTTGTTTGATTTCACTATTCGAATGTGTTGCAAAGTGTGGTAATGAAAGAATGGTTGGATCTCCATATTTCACCATACATGAGCTTTAATGGATCATTCCACTTGTTTGTTTAGTTTCTCCAGGAGATAGAATCAAATTTCATCTTTTCTTTTCACGATCCATCAATGAACATGTCCATCACCTGAGAAAGAGCTTTTTCTTGTTTATGATTTTTGCTTTCCATCTTTCGAGTTGTGTGAAGATTTTTATTTTTAAGAGTGTGTTGGTTTCTAAATGGTTTTCTTATCTAATCTATACTAAATAGACATAGGAATTTATCTGTTATTGGCACATATAGTGCATCAACTCTACTGATTATGAATCCCAGTTGATAATTTATGTTTGGTAATATATTATGCATATAATTGCACCAACAACGGTGAAAATCACAAACATCAAGGAATAAGTGCATATGCCTCTTTTCATCAAATGCTCCATCTCCAAAAAATTCCTTTAAGGTACCCTTAGGGAGAACATGGAGATCATGTTGCTCACCTAGAAGATTCAACGGGGAATCTGTTATTCTTCTTCTATTTTCAAACCTTAGGGTTTCTTGATTTCTTTCAACATCTCTTCGACCTCTTTGTCTCTCCTCATGATGCTCGTATCGCGGTCGTTAATTTCTTTCTGCCATATTTAGAGAGGTTCCAGGAATATGGTTCTCACTTCGTAGAATAAAAACTTGCTTACTTTTACTTCTAGTAATGGGTCCCTTATATTTGTCCAGTTTCAATCCTGACCTTCTATTTCTATTTCTTCTTCTTGGACTCAAATCATCCAATACCTTTCTCACTCTTCTCGGGTCTCAGTTGTTGTTATTACCATATTTTATAACTGATTTAATATGCTTCATTGATTGTTCAATCCAATTTCTTAGTGAGGTTGATCAACTTGGGGAAAGTCATATATTTTTCCAAAATTTTAGACCAGATTCCAAATTTTAATTCGATCCCAAGTATGGTCAGCAAAAATTTTGATGCTTGAATCCATTAGAACCGAAATAGAAACCTCACGAAGATGTAAATCCCCCTACGTTTTTACAGAGGTGGTAATCCTCTTTAGATTTTCTTGAGAATTCTAGGTATTCAGAATGTGGGACATTGCAAAAGTCCATCGAAGTAATTCAAAGAAAATAAAAATATTGCAAGAAAAATAAAAGGAAAATGTTTGTTTTATTTTTTAAACAAAGTTCCTGAGAAAGGACCAGGAACAGACCACATTCACATATTTAAAGAAAATAAGAAATTTTTTCTCACATCCATCATAGTTTAAATTAAAGATTTTTTATCACATAAAAATAAAAGAATATGGTATCCATGCATAAGAGAACTTTAACATAGTGAATATGGGAAACTTAAATAAATATAATGATAGATCAACCTCAAATAATTTGTATTCAAAATGCTGGGTTACAAAGTACAATCGAGATTGTTCCCTAAGTAGATCTCTTGAAATTTCTAAAAAATATATAGTCTGTTACATATTCTTCGAAATTTAAAATGCGCTTGTCTTAAAGATTGGGATTGGGGCTCCTATGGACCATAAAGAAAATGTACACAAGAATGAATATTTTGGAAGGAATATGGTGAGCAGAAAAGAACAACAAGACCTGGTAATAACAAACGATAGGTTATCAGTCTTTGGTTAAACGTTTCTATTCAGAGAAGTGGAATAACTAGATAAAGGACTTGATAAAGAAAGAAAGATATGATCAATGTAAACTTAATATGATGGTCTTTCATGTCTTCACTTGTTTGTTGATATCCTTTTATTTTCTTCATTAATGGTTATAGGAACCGTCTCAACTATTTCCTTCCCCTCGATGGTTAATTTGTTGATCACTTTCATAAACCATTCTTCAATAGAAATTTTCATTGGTTCCACGTTGATTTCATGTCAGATTTTAATGTTGAAAAACTCTCTGTCCAAGTCTCTCAAATCAAGGGAAATTCCATGTAATGCTTCTTCAATATCCTGATTTTTCATGGAGTAGTCCAATAGCCAATTGTCTATGTCGTCCTCATCATACTCAAGTATACCGTATAATTTTTCAACTGACAACCCCTTAAAAATCTCAACTTGTTCTTCAAATTGTTTCTTTGTGAGGAATATCGATTTGAGAATTAGTTTCGAGTCTTGTGCTTTGTTAGTACTCTCGACTAATTCTATATACATGAACCTCTTGAATAATTATTCCCTCTTTGATATATCTTGGTTGCATGCTTGAACAATATTACTCAAGTTTTTTATCTTTTGTTTCCAGCACGTGTTCAATTGTTTTATCCGGCTTGGGGAAGGAAGATACTCCTCTTTTCTCCTTGGTTATTTCATGTTGAAAAATATATTTCAAAAGGGTAGTACAACATCAAGGTAAAAGCATTCTTCATTTTTCAGTTCGACTTGCAGGTACTCATGGAAGGAATGCACCCTCGATCCAAAATAAGTAATTTTTTTCGATGTTTCCCAAGCCTCTATGATCAATCCCATTCTTTTCTTAATATTTTTCTCGACATAGCTCCTGGATGATGTAAGTAAGCTTGAGGATCATTTTAACTTAGCAGCGAGCATGGTGGTTCCAATGATTTTCAAAGGACTGGTAAGGAGTGGAAGAGGCATTAAGGTGTCCTCTAGTTCCTTGATCGTTTCTTTGAATTCCGTGTTCTTCGCTTCAATACCACCAATGGAGTCATCCAATGCAAGATCTGTTGGATCATGTTGTCATTCATGCCAATGGTTTGATTGATTGATGTCAAAGGATTGATTGATTGATGTCAAATGATTGATTGATGTCAAAGGATTGATTGATTGATGATTGATGTAATATAATATGTATTGTCCTTGATGAGAATGCATAGATGAAGATGGATCAATGAGTTGTCATTGATACATGATGGATCGATGTGGCTTCATTGGTATATGATACATTGTTGGAAAAATGTATAGATGACTCATTATTGTCTTATCATGATTGATAAGGTGCACAAATGGATGAACTCCAAAGTGGTCCCCTTATGGTGAAATCCCTCAAGGGAAGACGCTTTGTGGATTGAGTTATCCTAGAAGAATGGTTGGAGGATCCATGCTCTCATTATTGTCTTATCATGATTGATAAGGTGCATAAATGGATTAACTCCAAAGTGGTCCCCTTATGGTGAAAGCCCTCATGGGAAGATGCTTTACAGATTGAGTTATCCTAGAAGAAATTTTGGATGACCCATGCTTGTATGAGGAATAATGAGATGAAGATCAAGGAAATTGTTGGTGAAACTATCCTAGATGGATAGTGCTTGTCATGCCATTTCTGGTGGTATGTCGAATGTCACATAACTCCTCCTGGTTTGAGATTTATGGCCTTACGAAGATGAAGGACCCTCACATGAAGGCTTGAAGCCCCCAAAGTCAAAGAGGTCAAAGTGACCTAAAAGAAGAAATGATAAAATAAGGTGACATAATCAAGAAGGAATATTTATGGAAAGTGGTTAACCCTAAAAATAAGGAAAATAGGTTAAGTGACCTAGAAATGGGTTAATATTATTTATTCAAGGTGGATTATTTAAATAATCAAGAGAAGTGACAAAATCAAGAAATGATAAAGTAAGGTGACAAAATCAAGAAGGAATATTTATAGAAAGTGGTTAACCCTAAAAATAAGGAAAATAGGTTAAGTAACCTAGAAATGGGTTAATATTATTTAAATGATAAATTAACGTGACAAATTCAAGGTGGATTATTTAAATAATCAAGAGAAGTGACAAAATCAAGAAATGATAAAGTAAGGTGACAAAATCAAGAAGGAATATTTAAATGTTAAAGTATTGGAGAACTTTCTATTTATGGAAAGTGGTTAACCCTAAAATAACGAAAATAGGTTAAGTGACCTAGAAATGGGTTAAGTGACCTAAAAATGGGTTAAGTTACCTAAAAGATAAAAGTATAAATAAGATAGCAATGGTCTCTTGTAGATCATCCTTTTTGTGGATCAATGGAGAGCTTCTTGTGGGAATATATTTTGGAGTATTGATGGAGAGATTCTTGAGCACTTTTGGTGTGGAACACTTGAGTATATTGAAGATATATAGGTGACTGAGGTAACCAAGGATATATAAGCCGAAATTCTGAGGAAAGTGAAGAAAAGAAGGCCGAAATGCAAGGAAGGATAAATTCTTTTGATGGTTCTTTCTAAGGTATGTTATTTACATGTCATCTCACCATTTTCACTATAAATTTTTTTATATAATGATTCAGATCCTGAAATTGCTGTGAAAGTGAGAAAACATAGCCAAGTATCTGTGGTTAAAAATTCAGCTTGTGGGGAATTATAATTTGGTCGTTACACTCCGTGGAAAATAGAGTTTGTGGCTAGTTCTGAAACTAGTCAAAATCAGGTGTTTCGGGTAAAAACGTCATAAATTATTCATAAAAGATCCAACTTCAGTGGGACCAATTGTGTTCATTATATTACAGTCTATGGTATGCTCTATAATATTTTCAGATCTATTCATCAAATATTTTGTGCGGGGAACGCTCTACAAGTTCACTCTCTAGATTAAGCCAGAATTCAGCAAGGTATGCCATTTTTGCTATAACTCATTTTATGAGAGCCTCCAAGTAGTGCCACTTGTATGAATTGCATAAAAAACATTGAAGAACATTGTGTATCAGTTTCATGTCTTTATTCAGTAAAGGTACAAAGTTATGATTATTTCAAGTTAGGGTTTTTGACTAATCCAAAACTAGTCATGGTTGAGACGAGTATTTGATGAGTTGGCACAAACATGAGGTGTATAGTTGATGATGTTGGTACATATTGATGATTCATTTTTGATGAGTATTTGACACATGATTTGTATATACTTGGTACATGGTTGGATGCACTTGTTTATGGTACAGGTTGATGACAGGTTGTTTGGCACAGGTTGGTTCATGGTTGATGCTCTTGTTTATGGTACAGATTGATATTTGTTGAGGATTGTTGCCTCATCTCAGTTGGTGCTGAGAATGAAAGATGATTCTTGCATATAGAGCTGGTGCTCTTGTAGAGTTGTACTCTATTTAGTTGTTGCTAATAAACCCCAAGGATTGTAGTCCATAATAAAAAGAAAATTGTACATACATCTTGTGTTCTTTGTGTTCATTGTGGTGATGAATTGTTGGTGATATATTGCTGATATATGTTGCTGATATGTGATCACATCTAACTAGTTATAAATGATAACAATGGGTAATGAATAAATGTTGAATGCTAATTGCCGAGTTTTTGTGCAAGAGGGAAGTTTTGGGAAAAAGAGCCCCACACTCATTCACCCCTCCCTCTAAATGTGGTAGGTGTGTCCAACAATTGGTATCAGAGTAGGCCTTCACTACAAGCCTTAACAAGCTTGAAGGAGATCCATAGACACACAATTGGATGATGAAGTTCCAATCCTTGATGAGGAAAACTATTCTACTTGGAGAATAGAGATGAGAGAGTATTTGAAGACAATGGGAGGAGCTATTTGGAAGGCAACCATCGGTGGATATGTTCCGTTGAAGAACAAGTCAAAGTTTGCAGCTCAAAGGGAAGGAAAGAAGAATGATGCATTGGCTCTCAAGACAATTCTTAGTGGACTCTCAAGCCCTATCAAAGAGAGCATGGGACAATGCACTTCCGCCAAGGATCTATGGCTAAAGCTAGAGGATACATATCAAAGAAAATAAGAGAAAGAAGAAATTGAAGACCACTCCATCAAGATCATCAAAGGTAAAGAATCATCAAAAAATCTTGAATGCATTATTTCTAAATGTGATTTTGAAAACATTTCAACTGAATATAAAGAATCAAGTGATAATAGCACAAAGGAAGATCTTGAAGACATTTCAA
>JASDQU010104173.1:166660-208038 GCA_032191745.1 Picea mariana | reverse complement strand
CCCCCCCCCCCCCTCTAAGTGTGGTAGGTGTGTCCAACATGATCGATTAATCTATGAATTCTATAAATCTGGGAAGGATGCATATATCTTAGGTCAACCTCTAAATCAGATTTTCCTTTCTAATTGTTTACATCACTTTTCTCAATAATCAATTTTTTTTATTTCCCTGTCAAAAAGAACTCTCTGAAAATCAAATGACTCTTCCTCCTTAAAGGTCTCATTCTCGATAATTTCAAATTATGGATTCCGGTGGGTCATGTTCCCTGGTTGATCCAGGGGGGGGAATTTTTTCTCGATGTTCGCCTCTAGCTCCATATCTTCAAGGGATAATATATTGATGTCACTCTCTATACATTGGTCTTCTTCCTCTTGCATGATGTTTTTCCTCTTTTTTCCCAGAGGAATATTGTGTGAGATCTCAATTTTTCCCAGAGGAGGATTATTTTATCCTCCACATCTTGAACCACTGTTGGTCACGTTTCTAGATGGGTGGGCCACTGGAGCATTTCTCCAAGATATTGTAGTTTTAGGAGTAACTATTGGGGACTGGGAACTCTTCTCGTTGGGATCCTTTCCTTTATGCTTTTAAAATGCATTGGTATTGAGTATCGTTTCCAAGTCACCAACATTGTGAGTAGGAGCACCTAAGTTATTATATTATTCTTCACTCAGAACAATCTGGATAAATGAATTTTTGAACCTTATTGCCAGCATATGTTCTGTAAAAATTCTATTAGGTTCAAACCCTTTTATCTTTTCATCATATTTGAGATTCAGATTGTGGAAGTGGTTTGCAAATTCGTCGATTTTGTTTATATTTCTGAATATAAAGCCCCCAATTTTCCAAGGCAAGGGTATGAATTCTTTTTTTCCTTTCTCATGCAAAAAGTGCAGCCATAAATTATACTACCTTGTGACTTTCGTAATAATCATTTTATCCGACACATGGCATGGAAGAAAAGAAGGATTTTCTTTGGAACCAAAAATCCTGATAACATTATGATTTTCCATTTTCTCCAACATCCCCTTTTTATTTAGGAATTTACTTACATGTTTGGATATTTTGCGGGTATCTTTTCCAAACAACAATCCTTTAAAAACCAATACAAATCATTAAAAACTTCTTAGAAATTAAAATAATCTTTCTGCCTCCACAACGCTTGGTACCAGAAGGTAATTGGGTCAAGTTCACAGTTTACCCTCTTACTGATAGACAATTTAGGAAATTAATAGCAATATGTTATCGCAAACACCAAATAAGAATCCATAAATAATTTCTTATCTTTTTTGTATTGTGACAGTTGGGAAGAGATTTCAATGGAAATAAATTTTACCCAATAAAAAATAGATTTCTCTTTGACAGTGAAATATAAGATATAAAGAATCATACGGGAAATGTTAGCAATACTTTCTAGGCTTGTCACCCTGGTGAATAACCAAGCAAATTTCCAAAATGGGTTTTTGAACAAGTCGACCGACAATCTGGTAATGTCTTCAGGGGAGGCCGCGAGGTTCTCCAAAAACTCAGGAAATAGGTCAAATCCATTTTCATGAGTTTTCAAGAAATACCTGCAATCCTCTCCTTTGAAAGTAAGAGTTGGCTCATGGAGCTTCAACATTTTATGGAACATTTGAGGTGAAAGAGAGATGGGGGAATAGTATTGAAGTTGAATAATCCGCTAAATTGGTATGTATTTCTCATCACACCATGAAACTAGTTTCGGGTAGTCGAAAACCTCAAGGACACACCCTGCACGAGCAATTTTGGACCTCCTTATCACTTCATTTTGAGAATAAGGTGATGAATAGTAAGAATACACTCTAGACCACTGAAAGTTCTGGTCCTCACATCCAAAAATATTCAAAGTATCTTTGCAGAACTGTTGTCGAGATGATGCTTCCATAAGTTGACGAGAGCATTATTTTAATCCAAATAATATTTGAAATGAGCATTTGAGAGAGATAAGAGTAATAAAATCATCGACAAATTGTGCTTTAATGCGGTTTAATGAGAAATCTCTTGGAGCCCTTCTCTTATTAATGAAAATATTTACAGAACCTGCATGATGATTTATTATCATTAAACCATACTAAATGCATATTGGGAAAAGCATGAAGGTGGCGGGGATGGATGAGAGAAATTAGGATTCGGGAACTTTTGTGAACCCACAAACCTGCGGTTGCGAATGATAGAAAATAAGATAATTGTTGGGATTGGTCAGTCGGACTTAGATACAAGAGACATGATATATTTAGGAGCTCAACACCCACAAAAATTCTGATGGTCATAATGTAGATTGCGAATCTTTGGGTCTAAAATGGATATCATGAAACATGGGATATGAGAGCTTGAAACCATGAACCGGAGAACCTACAACTACAAAAAAGAGGTTAAGTATAGAATAATACAGTGGTTGGTCAGACTCATGATATGGGAGTATGGATGAAGATGAAGATCTACGAGTCTGCCAACCCGTGAACCTGTCGTTTTTAAAAAAATGACTAAGTATAGTAACTAGAAAGGGAAAAGAGAAGGGAGAACAGAAGAGGGGTATAGAAGAGTGAAAATAAATGGAAAAAAATGAATTTGGGAAGATAGAAAGGGGAGGGAAAATTTGGAAGTGGGAATTGATCTAAATAGGACCCTCGATCAAATTAATCATCATTGGAGAATGAAACCTAAAGGATCCATCCATCGTCGCACTTAAAAGCATTTGGGACCCTCGATCAAATTAATCATAACTAGAGAGCGAAACCTAAATTGAAGTGAAATGAATGGTGTAATGTGTAAAGTGAAATGAATGGTGTAATGTGTAAAGTTGATGACAGGGATATCATTAATATGTACATCTCACTATCTCCAATGATCTAAACATACTCCTAAACTTATGTTTTCAGTATATGGAACTCTACTCACATGTTGTCTATCTTTGTCTCTGCTTGAGCGATATTTTTTTGATTGCTATGATGGAAGATCCTATATAATTTTCTTGAGTGTATCAGTAAAATATTGAGTCTTCCTCTTCCTCAAGGCATTGCTTCATCTATTTTTCCCTTGGCATTATCCCTTCCTTAATGTTACTTGATATAGAATTTTATTATTCCCTACCAAAATATATTGCTTGTAGCCAGATATTTGGGAGATATAACTTCTTCTTGAGCTTTCCATTTGACAAGACCGAATCTTGACAAGATTGTTAGGAATCCTTCCTTTACTACTTGTTTCCATTTTTATTTAAATTTCCAATAAATTATGTATTATACTCTTTTAAAAATCATTCTTGTCTCTCCAAGTTCAATATTGATGATTTTGGCTTCCTTTGATTTCAAATATATACAACATTTCTCCAACACTTTTCATTTTGGTTTCTTAATTAGAAATTTGAATCCTTCCCCTTCTGGAATTATCCAGTAGTCTTCGATGTTATTCCAATTTTGTGTTATCATAATTTTTTTAATCCTACTCAATTCGTCAAGGTCCAAAATTGATGGAAATCCCCAACAAGAGGCTTCCTTGCATATTAAGCCATTATACCACCTGATTGAGGAGGTCATTCCCAACAATATTCAATCATGAGTTATGGTTATCATGTGTGGGGATAGCGTAGTAGTGATTCCCTTCCAATACCAACTCCCTCATGATGTGAGGCATATGATTTTGGATTATCATGGGTGAAGGGTGAAGGGTTACGAAAAACACATCAGGATTATCCAATTGTTTACTACAAGAATAAAAACAAATAATGAATGTTGTCCCTGCTGTAAAACTATTTTGGTTAATGCAAAAAACCAGTCATAAAAATTACCATTTTGCGAGGTAATTCCCAATGAGTTTCGATCGTGAGCTATGGTTATCACATGTGGGGTTGGAATAGTAGTGATTCCCTTTGAATCCAACTTATTATATGTTGTTTTCACCTAGTTGGGGTGCTACTTCGATGGGAAATATTCAACTAGATTTGTCATATTCCATGGTCCCAATATTTGAGGGAAGAACCTATAGATTGTATAGGGAACCTAAAATGACCTATACTTTAAGTTATTATAATAATCATACAAATTATCCATCGTATATAGATGATAAAAGGGTGAATATGTCATTAATCTAAATTCTAATCCAATGGAACTTTCTAGATATTTGATGAACACATATGAGAAGCTTGACCCAAATAGTTTGTGGAATAAGAGTTTTTATGGAGCTTCTCTCAAGGTGGTTTTGGGGTGGGGATATCGAGCTAAATTACAATATCAGATAAAAGAAGGGGTATGCATCAATGAGGTCTCTAAGGGTTTTATAGAATATATTTTTCATTCTAATACAATTTTTAATGTGCCTCATCCCTCTGTTAAAGAATTTTTGTGCCAACAAGATTCAAATAAGAGGAGAGGAAGGTGGTTTTATAAGATATAGGAGTTCAACTTGACCATCAAAATGACCAATTTAGTTAAGGCATAGGGGTAGGTTGATTTAATGGCTGATTCAAATTTATAATTTTTTGGGTTGAATCTACTCATAGCTGAAATACACAACCATGTTCAATGAAAAATAGCTTAGAGGTTCCAAATGGTACCTTTTTAACTTGATTCCCCTTGGAATAGATATTTGTCTTACCTCCTTTTGAATGCTTAATGTCTGAGTGGCATGGATAAATCTTAGAGGAGATATATGAAACTTAAAGCTATCAAGCACTGTATTTTGGATCAGAAGATGTTGTTAAGGTGTAGGTTGGAAGGAGTTTGAAAATGTGATAAAGGATAGTCATACTTGTGTTTGAATGGGACATTATTAGGCCAAATCTAAAACACATAACATTTGTAGGTTTAGTTATTATTGGCCTACCATATTCATTGAAGTGTATAAATTTGTATGATACTTTGAGGGGTGTCATAGGTTTACTAATAAGCAAAAGATCCCTACGTTTACCTTGAAGATGATATAATTTAATGCACCATTCTTATAGTGGGCCCTAGATTTCATTGGAGAGATCATACTATATTCCATTGGTTAGCATAAATTAATTTTGACTACTAGTCACTAATTCAACAAATGGGTGGAGGCCATTTCCACCATTAAGGATAATGTTCAAAGAATCATCAACTTTTTGGAGGAGAATATTTTTCCTAGGTTTGGGTTCCCCCTTAAAACAATGACTAATAAAGTTCAATATTTTAGGGCCATTGACTTGGTTTATTTGTGTCATAAGTACAATATTATCTTGGATCATTCCTTAATTTTTATCTACAAGGGAATGGTTGGGTAGATTCATCCAACAAAAAATTAGCGAGGATCATTAAGAAGAGATTAGATGAGAAAAAGAGAGCTTGGGATTCCCATTCAAGGTATTCCTTATAGGTTGACTACATAAGTACTAAAAGGGACACTAGAAAATCACCTTTAAACTAGTTTATGGGGAAAATTTCATTCTGCCAATCCAACTTGAGTTACCAATAATGAATATTTTTCAAATCATAGAGGAGCCTAATGATATCAAGAGGAGAATTAGTCATATGATGAGAATGAAAGAACAAAATTATCAAGTCCATAATAGGTTTTAGAAATCCGATTAGAATATGAAGCATGCTTTCTATAATAAGGCTATACCTTGAGAAAATTAACCAAGGGATTTGGTCCTTTGGGATATGAGGCATGTAAGTCCTAGGAAGCATGGTAAGTTGGACAATTTGTGTCTTAACTCTTTCATCATAGATTATATAAAGGGGATTAATTTCTTCCTTTTATCCAACCTATATGGTGAACAATAAGAGTTAACTATGAATGGAATGATGAGTTAAATAGAGCAAGTAGATTCATCAACATCATTAGGTAGATACATTTGAAAGTGAAGGAATGACTTGAGAAGAGTCAAAGGAAGTACACACTTTGACATGAACAACATAGTATTGATCATAAAAATTTTGTTGCTGACAATGTTGGATCTATTTTGATAAAGAGAATATGCAAGGGTTAACCAAGAAGTTGAATCCATTGACAAATGGACCATTAGAAATTGTTGAGCAAGTTAGTGACAATGAATTTACATTGAGTTTACCTCCACATATGAAAATTCATTTAGCATGATTGCGAATAAATTCCAATTCCAATACTACAAGACCATGCTATGGTGTTGTCCTTATTGTTGTTGCCCAATGCATTGTTTTAAAATTTATTTATTTTTTGAATGACACAAAATGCCACACCTGAGGGGAGATCATGATTTGCATCATTTTTTCATCTATGTATCCCTTGTGCATGTCATATTTTTCGACATTAAATTTATAAGGTGTCATATTAGAGAAACAAATATGCAATGTCTCAAGTTAGAGTCATTTTACATCAATTATTATTGGAAAAACACCTTGGAGAATCATTTTTGCATCAATTTTGTGTCAAACATGTGTATGTTGCGCCACATTAGTTCTCTTGTGCATCGATCAAAATGTCGATATTGCATATTGTGTGTGAATATAAGAAGGGTGGAGGGATTATATATATATATATATATATATATAATTAATATTAAACCTTTATATATGTAAATAATTAATATATATTAATCAAATTCTTATAAACCTTTGCACTTTGCCTCAATCATTATGCTTCAATTTCTCGACAATGTTGTAGTCCACTCTAGGGGATATTTCATTATTTCAGAACATGGGATATTATGATGGCTTTAGCTATGTAATGGGATGAACTTTTTTTGTCTAATTTGTTCACCTTCTCTTAGCTTCTCTTAAGTGGTGTCAAGAATTGAGTTTGTTGGATGTTGACATGTAATTTGGAATTAATTGTGATTCAGATTGTATCATTAGAACATTAGCTTAAGGTCCTTTCAGTGGATGTATATTTGTCTAATATGGAATAAGAACATCATCCAAGGATAAATAAACAGAGGTTGGTAGTAGTTCTACTTCTTACAACTATGTTTATGGTTGTCATTAATCTTGGGGATATCTCAAAGGTTGTGGCTATTGTTTGTCAAATCATGGATTAAATGGTTCTTGGGTTGAAGCTTTCTTGAATTGATAAAGTTCGTATGTCTACCAAATTGTCTTAATTTTGTCATGGTATTTTTCATATAAGTAAAAAAAATGTTTCTAAAACTTGCCAACATATCTTCTAATAATTGATGCATTATATGCTTGAGTGAACTTTGGTTCACTAGAATGTTGATTAAATAGGAATAGATAGATTGTCGAGGGATATTTGCTTAAACTTTTCACTAGTAATAATAATAATAATAATCTACTTTTAAGATCATGACCATGCCAGCCAACAAATTGGTGTATGAGACCCCCTTGTTTCTGGGACAAGGGACCCCCTCCATAGAATGATTTGACTGCTAAACTCTACAGAGGTATACATACCTATTCAATTTTATAGACATATTATGCATGGAGGTACAGACATATTATGCACGAAGGTATACACACCCTATCAAATTTTACTCAACATTAGTGTTTGGTGCATAATATGTCCAATTATCAATGATGAACACTTCCAAAATTGTCTCTAAATTGACTTGACTCTTTTATTTCAAACTTTGATGGTTGAATACAATTATCTAGCTCCAAAACCTCTTATTAACTATGGAATCCTTTTTTTTTATCCTATAATAAATATTTTTCCTTCCTTACAAGGGTTATCATCTATGTTTGATGGCGCACTAATGAATTCTTCTTATGTTTCTTCTTCTTCTTCAAAGGTGAGAGTACATCTTTAAACTCTTAGATCATGGTCTTAAATGTCAATGTTTCTTCCATAAGTGTTTTCCATGTATCTAAACCCTACTCCTTTGAGGATCAAGGAATAAATGTAACCAAAATAGAAACCCAATAGACAATGTAACACATTCCCATAAAGAGAAAATAGAAATTAACATTTATAGCTGAAAACAATCATGGGAAGAATCAACTACAATCATTGCTCTTTTATTTATCAAAGAAGCCACAATGCAACATATTTGATGTTGAACAACAAATAGTTGATGTTTCCCACTACCATCCCTCAACACTCTGATAACCTTGGTAATATGTTTTGATTTTCCTTCCAAAAGACACCCCCTTGGGAAAACAACAATAGCCCCCCCATTCCCCCCCGCTCTTTCATTACTATTTAAGAGAGTGTTTTCTTCTTTATTTTTTTTCAACTTTATTTACTCAAATAATCAAGGCCTCTGCACTTATACCTCCCAAATTATTCACCAACATAATACATTGTTTTATATATGATTGTAAGCTAATGGGGCCTTAACTGATGAGCCTCCCTGGTTCCAACAACATTAATCATGCATGAATATTATCATATTCATGAACACTTTATTTTTCTAGAGACCATAACTTAGATATTACATTCTCCCCACCCCTAGATTAACACCATCCTCAATTTTGTCTTCCTCCTTTTCGATGCAACAAGCTGAAACATTATCAAATCTTGATCTTTGCACATCTAGATCCTAGGAAACACTGCAGTTGCAACTAAGAACCTCTAATTCCAAAGATTCAAGATGCACTTTATTACAAACATCATAAGGAATGAAAGTTAAAACAAATAAAACAAAATTCATGGATATGTTGAATCTCTACTAAAATGAACCCCAAAGCACAAACCCATTAATTTCAATACTACATTTTCACAAGCTAAGGGAAGGATTGTGATGCACAAATCCTTGATTGAGAATGAAGTAGACTCTGAACCAAGGGTATGGTCAACATGGGCGCTCAATCTAGGGTAAATTAAAACCTTGATCAAGGGTTTGAAAATCACCCAAAAAATGCAATGAATAATCATTGAACCCTTGATCGAGGAATTAGGCTTGATCAAAGGTTTATATGTCAGCCCAACTACGCCATTTTTTGCATTATTTTCAAATAACTTCAACTTCTGGGAGGATGAAATCTTACAAATATTGCACATCAATTGTCGCAATTTATGTTGGTAAATTCAACATTGAATATTTTTTCAAACAACATATGGTTTTTGCATTCTTTTGTTTTCATTATTTGTTCTATATTAATGTTTTACTAAAACTTAAAATTTGATACCTTAAAAATGATGCAACCAAAAACTTAGTAAAATTAATCAAGATATACGTCACAATTTACTCTTAAAAATGTAATTTTGTTAACTCACTTTATGTAATAAGACAGGAAATATTGTTATGAACACAAAACTGTACAAAATCCAATTGAAATTTTATATAGTCAAATATAAAAATTATAAAAAATATATATAAAAAAACACATAATATTCAAAAATATATGGGATACACTATACTCGTACAATTTTTTTCAAATACGATAAATTTAAAATAGTAATGCATTTCCTCGATTCAAGGAAGGATGTATCTCAAAACACTCCCTTGAAGAAGTCATAAACAAAGACTTTCCTTGGTCTTTTTTTTATGGAGCCTTACAAGGATCCCCCCTCCCTCCCCACCCAAATGGTGGGACAAGGGGAATTCTACATCTATCCCCCAATCACAACATCTCTTTGATGGTTAGAATGGGTAATGACATAAATAACTTCTTTGAATTCATGGCTCTAAAACTAGTCTTAATGTTAGGTCAGTAATAAAACATTTCTCAAATTCAAATTTATGGAGGCTCTTTTCTTGTGATTCAATGGATGAAAGGAAAATACAATTTCCCTGTTTTTCATAACATTTTTCTTCTGAAATCAACATTCTCTAACATATCTTTCACACATGTTTACATCTCTTAGGTATTAACATAATCTCACCTTGTCAAGATAAATCAATAGAAACTTAATGACTAGATTCACATTTCACTTACATTATCTCTACATTTGTCGACCCCTCCATGGTTAATGAATTATCATCCAAATGTGACATAGATGGAAGAAACAAACAACACCCACAAGCCTCATCATCCTATAATGACCTCACCTCTACAACCCCCATTTTCCACTCAGATGAACACATACTAGAGGCTATGCATGATCCCGACTATACTTGGTATATAATGTGTCATAGATACTTTTTTCTCTTATAGGATGCATTCACCCCAACTACCTCACCTAAATAATGCACAATCAAGGACACATGTTTTCTACCTCTCAGTTGTGTTTATTGGATTAAACATCCCATAACAACCCTTGATGCATTTAAGGAAGGAAATATAGATAACATTTCACTGATTATCAAAGTAGATATCTCTATTCCATTTTGTGTTATTGATAACATCCTCTTAGGAGATACATATCTCCCTAAAGAAATATTCCAGTGAAAATATATTTGCAAGAATTTTACAACATATTTGATTGGTATTGTTTAAAATTTTCTAAACTATATTTCACCATTATTGAGCATCACATCAACACATGGATTGACTTACCCCTTATCTGATATAAATAAATATATGCAGATCCCTTAAAAGATATGTCCATCAAAGAAGAGATTGATAAAGCCTGCAAATTCAAATCCATTTACCCAATTTCATATACCTCATGGGTATCCAACCTACTTGTACAAAAAAACATGGCACCATTCATGTGTGTAGTGATTTTCATGATTTGAACTAGGCCTACTTGAAAGAAAACTGGGTATCCAACCCAGTTCATGTAAACCAAAAACATGGTAGCATTTTCCTGTACATTGATTTTCATGATTTGAAATAGGAATTCCTAAAATACACACAAATTGGAAGAATTTCATCACTCCAGTCAAATTTCAGTCCATACATGCACAAATTGGAAAAATTTCAACATTGGCCCCATTCACATTAATTATTCTATAGGCTTGTTGTTTGATTTGTGGAATTGATTGTGTGAGTCATTTTTTAGTATGGAAACCCTCCCATACCATAATTGTATGCATCTAGTGTAACCATGTCAAATTTTAGTCCATACAAGCACAAATTGAAAAACTTTCAACGTTGGCCCTATCAACATGTTAGTTATAAGCGGGGTCAAGTACATGAGCAAGCATGCCTTATTGTTGGATTTTGATAGAATAAACAAAGAATATTTGATTATCTAATTGTTTGTTTGACTCATCTTTTATTCTGGAAGCCCTCCCATAGCATCAATGTATGTGTGTTGTCCTAGCATGTCAAATTTCAGTCCATAAAAACACAAATTGAAAATAATTCAACAATGGTCCCAGTCACATCAATTATTCTATATGCTTGTTTTTTTATTTTCAATTTTTTTATGTGAGTCATGTTTGAGTCCAAAAATTCCCCCATACCATCAATGCATGCATCTAGTCTAACCATGTCAAATTTTAGTCCATACAACCACAAATTGGAAATAATACAACATTGGCCCCATTCACATTAATTATTCTATAGGCTTGTTATTTGATTGTAGAATTGATTTTGTGAGTCATGTTTGAGTTTGAAAACCCTCCCATCTAGTCATTTTATGCGTCTAGTCTAAGCATGTCAAATTTTAGTCCATACAAGCACAAATTGAAAAACTTTCAACGTTGGCCCCGTCAACATGTCAGTTTTATGTTGGGTCAAGTACATGAGAAGGCGTGCCTTATTGTTGGATTTTGATAGAATAAAAAAAGAATATTTGATTATAGAATTGCTTATTTGACTCATGTTTGAGTCCAGAAACCCTCCCATAGCACCAATGCATGTGTGTTGTCCCAACATCTCAAATTTTAGTCCATAAAAGCACAAATTGAAACAATTTCAACATTGGTCCCATTCAGATTAATTATTCTATAGGATTGTTGTTTGATTATGTAATTGATTGTGTGAGTCATTTTTTAGTCCAAAAACCCTCTCATACCTTCAATTCATTCATCTAATCTAACCATCCCAAATTTCAGTCGACACAACCACAAATTGGAAAAACTTTCAACATTGGCCCCATTCACATTAATTATTCTCTAGCCTTGTTGTTTGATTGTGGAAATGATTGTGTGAGTCATGTTTGAGTCTGGAAACCCTCCCATACCATAATTGCATGTTCCTAGTCTAACCATGTAAAATTTCATTCCATACAAGCACAAATTGAAAAAATTTCAACGTTGGCCCCACCCACATGTCTGTTATAAGTGAGGTCAAGTACATGAGAAGGCATGCCTTATTATTGTCTTTTGGTATAATAATAAAAGAGTATCTTATTTTTTTTATTTTTTTTGACTTATGCTTGATTCTAGAAACCCTCCCATACCATCAATGCATGCATCTAGTCTAACCATGTCAAATTTTAGTCCATACAAGTGTTGATACTAAGAGGGGGGTGAATCAGTATCAAGTACAATTTTGGAAACATTTTCAAATTATACTTCAACTATATTATATATTACATTATATCCAATGATAAATGCACAATAGTAGAAGAGTTACACCAATACACCACAATACACCATGCACAATATGTGAGAAATAACCAATATTTATTGTTCAAGGGAACTAATGACTTCCAAAGGTAGCTGCAGCTTCCAAATATAAAGGGAGGGATAAACCTCCAAAAGGAAGATACAATCCTCCAATATAAAGAGAGGGTTGACATATCCATCCTTTCCCCTTCCTTCCACCCAAGAATATATGAGAGATAATAAAAATTGACATTATATCATCACCATCAACCAACCATCACATAGAACCTAATAATGCTTCATGATAATTCTTCAATGTCTACAATTCTTCACTTCTTAGAATACTCTGATCCTGTAGATAATATAACTCAATTTATTCTCTGAAATGCCTCCAACTTTCACTCCTTGAATCATCCCAGAAAAGGAGTTATAGAGAAAATGGTAGACCTTATTCAATTATGGTTTATTGAAGATAGAAAACTTGTACAACATGCCCTGTGCTCAATATTTAACATAACATTCTGAAATTCGTACACAGGAAACTACAGCCTGTACTATTTCCAATTGAATTTGTCTCACTTCATTTGTATTCTCTATGAAGACGTTATGACGTTTTTTCCCGCAACACTTGTTTATGAATAGCTTCAGGACTAGTCAAAAACCCTATCTTCGACATAGTGTATCTCCAAAATTATAGCGAATAAAGAGATGAAATTTTTACCACATGTACCTAGATATGGATTCTAAATAGTATACAATTTTCACCATCTGAATCATTCTATAAAAAAATTTATAGTGAAAATGGTAAGATGACCTGTAAATAACATACCTTAGAACACATCACCAAAATACTTCATCCTCCCTTGAAATTCGATCTTCTTTACTTCAGATTTCCTCTGAAATCTGACTTATATCTCTTTTTTCATTAACAAACTTGTGTGTGTTGAAAAATGAATTTTAATGAGATATATTTATACCCTTTATGTCACTTCCTTTTAACATTAGGGTCGAACAAACATTTTCTTATTTTGTAATTATTTTCTTTAATTATCTTCAGGGCTGACCTGTACTTCCTTCTTCAATTCACTTTTTCATCTTCAAAAATTCATTTCTCCTCAACCATGAGGATCCATGTGACGTGCCACCTACCACTAGAAACAATATGATGTATATTATCCATCCATGGGTGTTGTATCTGCATATGCATTGTCCTTCATATCCAAATACCTTCATCAATATTGGGGTCTAAAACTGATGACTAGGGTTGACATCAATGACAACAACCAATCTTCCAAAAATCTCCCCCTTTGTCATTGATGGCAACACTCATGCTCCCCCTGTCATCATGATCCCAATTTCTCTCCCCATTTTACATCAATGGAAAAGGGTGGGGTTGCTCCTCGTGAGTTTAATGACATAGGGTGAACTTCTTCTTTGGGGTTGCTCCCCCTGAACATGTGGCACTCAATAATACTTCATCCTTATTTTTAGTATTTGGGGCTTTTTCTTCCTTGGAATCCTTTTGTGTGTCTTATGTCTTCTCTCTCTTCTTCATGTCTAGGATGTATATGTTGTTCGGTCTTCTTGTTGCAGTTGCAACCAATCTTCCTGAGTTATTTTCTCTGATTTTACATTTTCGGGAGTCAAATGTAAGAGTGTATCCTTGATCACATATTTTTCTGACACCGAGGAGATTATGCTTCATATCTTCAACCAATAGGAATTTTCCTTCTTTTACATTTTCTCTTCCAATATTTACAGTTCCTTTTCCAAGTATTTTGGTAGATGAGTCATCTCCAAATGCAACATTTCCACCCTTTTTCTTGAAGATGAAAAATTTGCTTTGATCTCCAGTCATATGAGATGAGCACTCACTGTCTATGAACCATTCATCTTCTTCTTTGCATTATTTAGCGACCAATTCTATTCGACAGTTTTCATTGTGTGGAATTTATTTCCTTTTCCATGTTGTAGTTGGTATAGGGACATTTGGCATACGATTTTCTTCCTTCATCTCTCTGCAATCTTGTGCTTTGTGACCAATATTATTGCACTTGTAACATACAATATTTTGATCCATTAATGGGTCAAATGGATTATAATTTATGTTGACAGGCCTACGAACATTTCCATATCTATTATTTGTGCCATTCATGTATCTTGCGTAGTTATTCCTTTCATTGATTCTACAATTGATTGCCTTGTGTCCAAAATTTCCACAAGTATAACAATGTCCAAGAAAGAAATTTTTATACCTGGGAGTAAGTGATCTTCTTTGTGGTGTGGTCCATCTAGGTTCATGATCTATTCTTCTATAGTTTCCCTCATAATTATTTCTTTCATACCCGATGGGAGAGGATATTCTTGATGTCTCATTCCTTCTGAATTCTAGTCTTCTATCTTGTTGTTCAACTTTTTTTGGAGTTTTGGTTTCATCATTTTCATCTTCCTTCTCTTATTTTGTTGTCTTCAAACTATCATTGTATCCTAGTCTTGTCTGGTCATTTGGATATCTTTGACTGCTAAGGATCTCATCTATTTTTTCATTGCTTTTTTCGAACTTCTTCAACTTTTCTATCGTCAATAGTAGCTCCCCTTTTGTGTGATCCAATTCTTCTTTAAATTTCTCATAATATTCTAATTGTTCCTTCAATCTATGAAAGGTCTTTTCAATCTTGTAATTCTCTTCTTCACAACTACTCAATTCACCTTTTACTATTATGTTTGTGTTTCTAAGCTTGTTATTTTTGGTTTCAACATGCTTCAACTTTTCAAGATTCTCATCTTCTTGTTCACTCTCTGCATTGTATTTGTATCCCCAAAAGGAATCAAGGTTGGTTTCTTCATCTGGATCTTCTTTAGAAATGATTTCTTCTTCTTTAGAACTCTTGTGATCATCATCTTGGTTTTCTTGGGTTATGAAGAGGACTTCTCCTCCATCATTATCTTCTTCATCACTCTCATCTGAGTAGATGTCATCATCCTTGGAGTAGAAGATCTTTTTATTGAGACTTCTCTTTTTATAGTACCATTTTTCAACAATATGTCCCATTCTACCACAATTAAATTATTTGAAAGGAGACTTACCTTTGTATCTTCCACTTCCCTTCTGGAACCTTCTTACGAAATTTTCTATTTCTTCATCAAGGTCGTTGTCCTTGTCTTTTGTCTTGTTTATGTCTTTAAAGGATGATTTATTGTTTGGTTGGTCACTTTATGTACCTGTTCTCATTTCATATGCTATAAGAGACCCATGTAATTCATTCATTGTCAGTTTGGTCAAGTCTCTAGTTTCTTCAACGGTGGGGACCTTAGCATCATAGTTCAAGAGAAGTGATCTCAACACTTTTTGTACAACGAATTATTCATTGATCACTTCACCTAATCCTTTGATAGCATTAACAAATTCATCAAATCTAAGAAAATAGGTTGCAATATATTCCTTTTCATCCATCTTCAAATTTTCAAATTCCGCTCTATGTCGTTGAAGCTTGACCTGCTTAACTTTTGGATCACCTTCATAGATACTTGTGATTTTGTCCCATACCTCTTTAGTCGTGATGTAGCCCATCACTTTTATAGCAATGGTTGGTGTCAATTCTCCTAGAATAACATGTTTGGATTTTGAATTACAACTCATAAGCTTCTTCTCATTTGGATCAGTTGGAGCATTATTTGGGATTACATAGAAATTTACAACTGAGTACCAAATGTCTACTCCCAAAGATGTTAGGTAATTTTTCACTCTATCACTCCAGTATGCATAGTTTCTTCCATCAAATATTTGAATCCCATTTGAAATGTGCTCATGGTCATCCAACTCTGCTCAAGATTTTCCTTCCAGTGGTTAAACTATTCTGAAGGCAACCTTCTTTGAGACCAATTGTTGATGCTGAGAGGGGGGTGAATCAGTATCAACAATTTTGGAAACTTTTTCAAGTTATACTTCAACCAGATTGTATATTCAATTATATCAAATGATTAATGAACAATGGTAGAAGAGTTAAACCAATACACCACAATACACCATGCACAATATATGAGAAATAACCAATAGTTATTGTTCAAGGGAAGTAATGACATCCAAAGGTAGATACAACTTCCAAATATAAAGGGAGGGATAAACCTCCAAAAGGAAGATACAATCCTCCAATATCAAGAGAGGTTTGACCTCTCCATCCTTTCCCATTCATTCCACCCAAGAATATATGAGAGATACAAAAACTTTACATTAAATCATCACCATCAACTAACCATCACATAGAACCTAATAATGATTTCTTCAACTTCTTCAACTTCAATAATTATTCACTTCTTAGAAAACTATGATCCTGTAGATAATCTAACTCAATGTATTCTCTGAAACTCCTCCAACTTTCACTCCTTGAATCCTCCCAGAAAAAGAGTTATAGAGAAAATGGTAGACCTTATTCAGTTCTAGTTTATTCAGGAGAGCAAACTTGTACAACATACCTTGCGCTCAATATTTAACATAAGATTCTAAAAATTGTCCAAAAGAAACTAACACCCTTACTCTTTCCAATGCAATTTGTCTCACTTCATTTGGATTATCTATGAAGACGTTATGATTGTTTTACCCGGAACACATGTTTATGACTAGCTTCAAGACTAGTAAAAAACCCTATCTTCCACATAGTGTATCTCCAAAATTATAGCGAATAAAGAGCAGAATGTTTTTCCATAGGTACCTATATATGTCTTAATAGCATAAACATTTCACCATTTGAATCTTTATAGAAACAATGTTATAGTGAAAATGGTAAGATGACCTATAAATAACATACCTTAGAACACATCACCAAAAGACTTCATCCTCCCTTGAAATTCGGTCTTCTTTACATTAGATTTCCTCTAAAATTCGATTTATATCTCCTTGTTCATTAACAAACTTGTGTGTGTTGAAAAATGAATGATTATTGAGATGTATTTATACCCTTTATGTCACTTCCTTTTAACGTTAGGGTCGACCTGAAACTTTCTTATTTTGTAATTCTTGTCTTTACTTGTCTTCAGGGTCGACCTGTACTTCCTTCTTCAATTCACTTTGTCATCTTCAAAAATTCATTTCTCCTCAACCATGAGGATCCACGTGACGTTCCACCTACTACTGGAAACAACATAATGTATACTATCCATCCATGGGTGTTGTATATGCGTGTGCATTGTACTTCATGTCCAAATACCTTCATCAATATTGAGGTCCAAAACCAATGAATAAGTTTGCCATCAATGAAAAAAACCAATCTTCCAACAATAAGCACAAATTGAAAAACTTTCAACGTTGGGCCCATCAACATGTCAGTTATAAACGGGGTTAAGTACATGAGCATGCACGCCTTATTGTTGGATTTTGATAGAATAACCAAAGAATATTTGATTATCTAATTGTGTTTTTGACTCATGTTTGATTCTGGAAACCCTCCCATAGTGTCAATGCATGTGTGTTTTCCTAGCATGTCAAATTTAAGTCCATAAAAACAAAAATTGAAAAAATTTCAACATAGGCCACATTCACATTAATTATTCTATAAGCTCGTTGTTTGATTTCCAAATTGTTTTTCTGATTCATGTTTGAGTCTGGAAACCCTCCCATACCTTCATTGTATGCGTCTATCATAACAATGTCAAATTCGAGTCCATATAACCACAAATTGAAAAAAATTCAATGTTGGCCACATTCACATGTCAGTTATAAGCGAGGTCAAGTACATGAGAAGGCACACATTATTTTTGGATTTTGATAGAATAAAAAAATAAAATTTTTGTTTTTGAATTGTTTGTTTGACTCATGTTTGAGTCTAAAAACCCTCCCATACCGTCAATGCATGTCAAATTTCAATCCATGCAAGCACAAATTCGAAGGTAAAATCTGACGATAAGGCCAATTTTCATGATTATTTCATGGTTTGGTATTTTTTCTATGTGTGGATGTTGTGTGTTCAAGAAGCATATTTCCATTGTTTTTAACATGCTCATCACCTCACCTTCACATAAAATTTCTCAAATTGGCATACAATAAACCTGAATGAGCTTCTCTTGGTTTCAAGAATAATTCATTCTCTACTGAATAGGGACACCACATGAAGGTGGAAGATCTAATTCTCCCCCCCCACCCTCATATCACTCTCAATTCCATCATACCCAATTTGACGTAATAAATAACATGTAACACACTACATACAAAAATGGAATAAAACTTAAAAAATGCAATTAACCTATATAAGTAAACACTTAAAAAACAATAAATCATATAAATACTAAATATATAATTAATAGAATAAATCATAGAAAACATATAATCACTTACCTTGTACATTCCAACTTTTAAGTATCATTCATCTTCTTCTTAATCCAAATCAACATCTATATCATGATCTAGTTCATAATCGATAATGTTGAAAGGATTGTTCATATCAACGTCATCATCAACGTCATTTTGACTATCATCATTGATATCATCAATGAGAACATTTTATTCTATATTTGGATGATCAACTTCTTTGACTTCTTCATTTGCAGCCACTTGCCCCTGATCTACATCATCATCTTATTCTTCAATATTATTATATTTCTCTACATCATTACACTTTATTGGTCTTCCTCTTGGATCATATCTAACAACGTATGACCAACCTGCTTTACCAAGTACCTTTGAGTAAAAGACTTGCTCACATTGACTTAGAAGAACATAAGGCTTTGCACCCTGTTCAAATTCCCTTGTATTAACCATGGTAAATCCATTAGCATGCTCAATAATAATTGTTTTAGGATTATGTTCATTCATCTATATCCTGTACCATTTGACCTCAAACAAAACTGTTTTAAAGGAATTAAAATCACACTGAATTATATCCTCCAAATACCCATAGTACCTATTTTCGGTTTCTTCTGGATGCTTGTCACTTCAAGAGTAAAAATTAGTGACCTTAAACACTACATTTATCCCACAATCCGGGGCTTTCATCTTATCATCCAACTTTTTGATACGAAATTTACGGCCATTACACCACATAGCCTTGTGGTTTTTCAACTGCAACATGGACAACAAGTAAACGATGCATTGTCCATTAGTAAACATCATATACTATGGACTTAGTAAATATAAATTTCAAAAAATAAACAAACCAAACATATTGATATAATGGGAAATAACTATAAAAATGTGGGTGAATATACTTTCCTTTTTATGTTTTAAACCAAAGGATAAATCAATTTCCATTTGCGTAAGATCAAGAAATTCATGTTGATAATGATGCACTCATCTTACTGACCCCTTCCCATGATAACCTACCAAATTATTCTTCACATCGTTCTATTCAATACTCCATCCAATCAAAATTGTTTGCAATGTATAAATGTATAGCATCCCGCTCTCGTCCAACTATATGAAAAAATAACAATTGCATATCAATAATTAGCTATCAATGGAAAAGTTTAATATAGTTGATGGAACACGAATAAATGAATGAGTATGATAATATAAAATTGAAAAATTAAATATATAATATATTAAATCTACAACATCTAATTACCTTTCATGGTCCTCGTTCTACCTTTCCCCAATAGTACATCCCCTTCAAATTTATTGATGGAGTCGAGATGCCAAATGCGAGGCACATTCATATTTTCTACTAATTTAGGAACATATTGACTAATATACACCATGCATTGATATACAATATATTTCTCCACCTTATAACCCTTAGGATGTGCTCTTTGTCTAACAAAATCCTTTAATGACTTCAACTGCCTCTACACCATCCACATTGACCTTGTGTGTACTGGTCCACATAATTCAATCTCATCAACTTGGTGTATGATTTAGTGTTCTTGTGCATTTGAAAATGCTGGAGGTAGATATTTATGCATTTCATACATTAGTCAAGGAATTTTTCTCTTCCAATACCTTATATTTTCTTTATGGATTTCTTTATATGAAATCCAGCTACAAATGGTGCAAGAATATAAAAAGTTTGAATAATATCAGGGCATAAATAAAATTGCAGATAAAACCCAATATGTCAATAAGTTCTGCTACAAACCATTCAAGAAAGACTTTCCCTATAAAATGCATTACTTACCTCATGTATTTTCCAAGATCATAAATAACTTGTTTTATGTTGTTGTCAAAGCTGTCCGGGAGAGATAGAGGTAGAACATACTATAAAAAAAAAATTCATTAATATTTATTTCCAAATTAGAGAAAATAATTCCTAAAAAGATGTATACCAATATGTTAATATACCTAATAATTACCTTAATGAATGTATGCCAGTCATGTGTTTTAACCCCACCAAAATCACCTTTTTTCGTTGAGATATTTTGTATGTTTGAAGAAAACCCCATTGGAAACCTAATTTTCGGAATGAATTATTTTACAAGATTTATCTGTTTCTCTGTCAATAACCATGGAACAATAATATTTTTTTCTCAGCCATCACCATTAGAATTAATAATCCCACTTTGCAATGTGTGATTAGCTTCCTATATGTCACTACAAATCTTTCCAATTCTTTCTTTGTCAACCCTTCCATCTAATATTCGCCATAACAATTTTGTTATATTCTTCCCGATATGCATTGTATCAAATAGATGAAATATTTGTAGGTTCTCATAGTAGGGAAACCTATTGAATTGTATGGGGTAAATTTTCATTCCTCATGGAATCCCATTCATTTCTTAACGATGTTCATGAAACATAAATCAACTCACATTAACACTAATTAATCAATATCGCTAGGTACCGCGCTAAACAAAATTCACTGAAAAATAAATCATAATATTTATAATATTATGATACATAAATAATTTTCATACCTTGACAATTTCTATTATATTCCAACTTCCATAGGTGAGGTGTCATTCTTTGTGGTTTTTTTCCATTCTCTTCTTTTTTTTCCGTAGTTTGATAACTATGGTTCTTAGGTAGAAAGTGCCTATACTAATCAAACACCTCCTTTCCTAAAATTCTTGAACGACGAGATTTTATCCTAGGACCACAAACTGGACATGCAAATTTACCCTTTGTTTGAAGACCTGCAAGATATATGAATTAATGTAGCAAATTAGGATTACAATTTTAAAAAATGGCATGATATTTTCAAAAAAATATATAATATTCAAGCGCAACGGAAATTTACATATCAAAAAAATGTGTTAACCTGGGAGAATCATGAATTGTCCATACAAGTATTCCATGGAATTGAAATCGTTTTTTCCCTATTGGTCTAGAGATGTCATACATAGTGATGCCAACCCATAACTTCAACATCTCATCGATAAAGAGCTCAATATATACACTCATATATTTAACTTGCTACATACCTAATTGGTTCAACATCCATTAATTGTATTTAGTTATATGTCCTTATATATAAAAGATATAATTATCATGAAGGAAACAAAGAAATTAAATATTATTTCATACTTTCAAGTAAATTAAGACAAGCCAATTAAATAACTGGAACAATTAGTGCCAACATTGTGTGCTCTCTCTTTATCGACACCCGAGGAAGGTTATTTTTTATAACAAAAATGGGCTACACTAAGTAAGAAGAATGAATCTCTCCAAATGGATTAACACCATCAATTGCCAATGAAATTATAACATTACGAGGTTCTTATTTAAAAATTAGCCATTTTTCTTTGATGTTCTTCAATGTAGAACCATCTGTTGGCATTCAAAGAAATCATATTCACTTTTTTTATTTATATGTAAATCCATAAATTGTGCTATACTTTGGAACCTAAACAACCGTTGGAAACGTGGAATTGTGGTAATATAATGGAGAACTTTGTGATACACCTTTTTTGTTGCTTGATCGGTTTGATATATACTTATTTGACATTGTGGACATTCATTTTCTGATGCATATTATCCATAGTATATGATATGATCATTAGGACATGCATCAATAGCTTGATACTCCATTCCAATTTCTTTCATAATCAAATATATTTCTCGATATGTGTGTGGTAAAATATTTGACAGTGGTAATAGAAATTCACCTAACAATCTAAACCATTCAAAAAAATAAGTCAATGTAAAGAATATTAATCATAAATGTTGCACCCCTACTTTACAAATTAATTAACAATAAAAATATAGAAAAATAGTCAACATTTATGTACATGTCATCATGACATAAATAAAACATTACATACGTTAGGATCTGTGTGAGACAGGTGTTTGATAGACCATTAAAAAAATTTCAAGTTCACCAACAACAATATAGAAGATAGAAGATTTGTTGTTGAGCCTTCATAAAGATGTTGTTGTGACTTCTTGAGTAGAGGATCAACATCATGAATATCATCATGTTTGTCCTCATCCATTGCCGCAAATGTGTCTTGGATCAATCTATGTATCTCATTTTCCTAATTTGTATCAATAACATTATCTCCGTCCATACCATCATTAAGAAATCGATMTTCAATATTATGATCACCATGTTTGTCACCTTGTAAAGTAGTATTTCTGCTACTACTTGGAAACTAACTCTCTAGAGCTCAACATTTTGGGGGCATTGCCTTTATATTTACAAACAATGTATTAAAATTAGTTTGTATAGAACATATATTAAAACRATAAAAACATTTGAAAAATACATGACATGATCCCTATTACAAATAATATATTATATATTCAATAATGTCTTACCAATGGATGATATTCATAAACCCCTTCAATGTGCCCCCTCTCCCTACAATTTTTTTCAGTTGTTGTTATTAAAATTCTTCTTGTTTGCAAGACGCTGCAATCATTGCAAGGAAAATAACATTTTCCATCGCCCTTTGCCTCTAATATCGCTCTAAACTAAGCAAGTCTCCTTTCATTTTGATTCATAGTATATATTAATTTGACATGGTAATTTCCTATAGAACCAATTAAATATTTTAAAAATTAAATTTTGTTAAAATATTGAAAAAAAAATAAAATTGAAACTTCATATACTTCGAGGTCCAATCACAGGAAATATATGTTGCAAAGCTAAATTTTGAAAATATTATTAAAAAATAATTAATTTAAAAATTTGTATACTTGAATGTTCAATCACATGAAATATATGTAGCAATGCTAAATTAAAAAAAAAAAAAAAAAATGGTTAAAACATTCATGTTACAAAATTTTGAAATTAAAATTTCTTAACATAGTTTTATATTAAAAGAGACGGAAAAATTACTAACCTTGCAAGTCTAAAATTCGAGCTATGTAGACCAAGAATTGGATGTCTTAAACCAGTACGTGATAGAAAAAATTAGGGCTCAAACAATAACCAACAAAATTGTCTCAACTATAGAAAATTTGTCGAAATTTGTCTTAAGGACATGTATTTATAGATCGATGATCATCAATATAGCAATGAAAATAAATCAGTTGACCCCCAAAAAAGTCAACACTCTTTTCACTGCACGTGTGGTTCGCACGTGTGGCACACGTGTCGATATAGCGATGAAAAATTCATGGATATATAGATGGTTTTCTGAATATGTCGCTATATCAACGAACGTTGGGGCCAAACCAAAAACAAATTAAAAGAAAGACAATGTTTTAATTTATTTTTCCACAAATTATAGAAATGTGGAAATATTTCATTGCATTTTGGGACCATATGTACTTGTGTGAGATACATGGTTGAAGAAAAGGCGTTGTTGATGAAGGTGGACACTTTGAAGAAAGTTGCAGATTCATTAACAAAATCTGTGAGCACTAAGAAGTTCTCTTGGTGTAGAGGAAATATGGGCATTTCTACCCTGGATTGTTGACTATCTAACCCTGTAACGCGTTGTATGAAAATAAAATAACAAGTGGGAGAATGTTGGATATGTGTTATATCCTCTGATTTGGTTTTCATGTCCATTTATGGACAATTTTTCGACACATGGCTTTTCACTGATGGATTCTATTTCCAGTTAACAAATTATGGTTGTTGACTAATCCAGGTCATTGGATTAGGGTTTTGGATGCCTCTGACTCCTATATGTATATTGTATTGTAAACAATGTATGAAGTGAATGAGTATAGAATATGTTGGTTATCCCGGTTTGGGTTTGCAAGGGAAAAATCTATGTGTAATGTGTGTATTATCCATTGTATCTTTTTTGTTCTTGTATTGAAAATCTGTTTGCAATAAAATATTATACAAGATTAAAATCTATAGAAGAGAAAATCCAAAAAATAGCACAGGCTATGGAAAGTTACAAACAATAAATCACAGACCTGATAGAGAAGTTGATCCCTAACACTCCACTATATATCAAAGCACAAAGGGAACAATAGGATGTGGAATACACATTAAATATTGAAGGGAAAATTAACAGAATGGAAGAAATGTACAACAATACAACACATATGTGGACAAAACTGTAGGAAGATGAAAAGATTCAAGAACTGGACCAAAAGGAGGGCACCATAAACACTACAGTCCAAGTCCTGAAGAATAGATAGAAAAATATGTCCATATCAGAAAGGACGAATATTGGGCAGGAAATGAAAAACCTACAGGTAGAGTTTAAGTCAATTCATATGGAGAAGCAATTAAGGCAGGCTTACTTGGAGCCATTGCAGGAAAGGGCCGAAACAATGATCATAGAGCTGGAAACAACAAAGGGTATCATAGAGAAGCTACAATTGGAGAGTGTAGAAATGATGAAGGAGCACATAATAGTGTGGTTGGTAGAAATTATTGTACAAAAGAGTGTGCAAGAGAAAGCATAGTTACAAGAGCTGATACGAATATTTGAAGCATTGAAGAAGTCATTTAAGAGGGAAAACACTACTTGAGTGGCTCGAAACGAGCCACAAGTAAGTGTTGGGGGCTTGTTGGAGCACACTATTTTTGGAGGAAAGATCAAGGAATAAGGAAGAGAGCACTAAACGAGGCAAGAAACTAAGGAATGGACCAAAGAAGAAGCATGCACTAAGAATTAAGGAAACATAGCATGAGGAAAAGAAGAGTCAAAGAAAGAAATGGTTGGATTAAAGACCAACCGCACGCACGAGGTTGTAAAGTGGAAAAACTTAATCCACTAGAGTTAGGGTTTTGGTAATCAATGTAATGGGTTTAACCCAATTTTGGTAGCATAAATATATGATGTATGACGTATATAGGAGATGATATTTTGAGCATGTTTTGGAGTACCTTTGAGAACTTTTCTGAGTTTTGAGCTAGTCTTTGTGGAATTTTTTGGTCAAGAGATGTGGAGCTCATGCTGAGTCTATTTTGATTTGTATTTGAGGGTCAGGTTGCAAGCTATTGAGCTTGGTGTGACATTGGTCAATGTCACCAACACGATTTCTAAACTTATGATGTAATGCGTGCAACACAATATTTTGAAGAAGATGAATAAAGAAGCATAGAATTCCAAATATTTGTGGATGTAGCTCAAGGGGGTAAACCATGGTAAAATATTGTGTCAATGTGTGGAATGTTTTCCTTTATGTGTTCTTATACTTAATGTTGAATGAATAAAATAATAGATGAATCCGTTAGAGTTAATTTACAGTGCATACTAGATTAGTTGTGTAGAATGAAGTTTAATCGTTAAATGAATGTTATATATGAATGATGGTATCGTATTTTTGATGAATATTGAAGTATACGTATGCTTAAAATACCAAGATCATCATCCCTTCCATGATTTCAAACATCTAGTTCATGCAATCACCCATAAGCCATCTCGGGTGAGACTACGTTGTGCACTTTGTGTGTAGTGTTTCCTTCTAGTCTCTAGAAGGGTCGATGGTTTCTAGATTTTTGTTGGATAACTAAGGTAGAACCTGGATCAACCCATACATACAATAGCCCTTGAGGAAAAACATTTCCAAATTTAATCCTTAGGAATAAACCCCCAAGGCCAAATGTGTTAACAAATGGAAAATATCCCCATGGTGAAAAGTTTTCCCCAAGGAATGGGACCTCAGGGAAGGGTGTGATAACCCATGGAAAGTTGAAACCTATTAATGTACTACTCCCCTAGCCTCACTAGGGATAGCCCCAAAACCACTAGAAAAATTCCGCCTAAAAGGTACACCCACACCTAATGATGTCGGGACGATCATAGGATTGGCATAGGTGAAAGTATTTCCACCTCCCATGAAGAAATTGAAGTTTTCTCCCAAAAAAAAATATCCAAAAGTGGGCATCGAAGTGGATGGGATGGACGTATGGACACCATGTATATTAATCGATGGAAAAGATAACACAACCAACATCCCTTAGATTGAGGGACCTATAGAAAATGGTATGGACTATGTAGGTCTAATGGAGCTAAGGGGTGGTAACATGGAATTCATCGGTATGCCCCCTAGGGGATTTCTCCAAGATACACTTGATGATGGGCTCGTAGGCTCAACTACACTAGAAAAAACACTTGGTTGTGACATGGTGGGAGGATGACTAAACAAAGACAAATCATCACTTAAATTTTTTCTTACTTGGAGAAGTATAGGTGCATCTTGCTTAGTCAAAGGAGGATTAAAATTTGGTGGAGGACCTTAGTATACCACTTCCAGTTATACCAAAACAGTCTCATCAAACCAAATATAAGATCCTTCAAATTCTTTGTCACCTATCTCACATCGCTTTAGAGGTGGTTGCACCTTCATAATAGGTTCAAGTCCTTGTAGTCAATGAGATCGACAAGATTATTAAGCCATGGTGAATATAATAAGTGAAAATCCAAATATAATTCAACGTAATGTTGACCTAGACTTGGAATCAAAGCGCACACCCCTAATCAATATAAGATAATGATGCAAGAACATCCTTCCACTTCATCATATGAACCAGCAAGCCAACACATAGGCGTGCATTGGGGAAAGGGAGAGGCAAAGACCCTCCCATTTTTTTTAATTTGAAATATGATCCTATACGGATTAATGTTGTAAGGTTCAGTGAAAACCAAGCCACTCCTCTAAGAAGAAAAAGGGTAAGGTCACCTTTAACGACTAACAGGTTGGTGGCCCTAGATTCAAATTTAGACTAGATGGCCATTAAAGAAAATTCAATGTAATAGACGAGGTTAGGTGTAAAGAGGATAAGCTCATAGAGCCCTCTTGTTGTTGTAGAGGGAGAGAGAGAGAGAGAGCCTTAGAAGGGGAGATACCTCAGAAGAAAAACTAAAGGTTGGTGGTTAGAAATCCTCTAGGGAGGAAATATGAGGTAGAATAGCTCTTTGAGAGAGCTTGAGAGAGATAAGACTCTACTGGAGTCTAGCCTGCACATATTATAATGAGATTTTCATGTTAATGAAAAAGATAGAAGCTTTTCCTGCACATGGTTGTTTATGTGTTTAATGTACTTATGTGTTTTATGAATTTATGTTGTAGATTTATGATAGGTTTCATCTGCAGTAGGAAGATAGAATTCTCTATATTTTTTTATTTTGAAATATTATTCTGGGTTCTTTAGGTTGTGCAAGGACTGCACAACAAAACATTGGAGGTTCTATAGCCAGCGTAAGGACTGTGCATCTTAACTCTGTGGAGTCAGAAAAGAACATGCAAGGAGGACGCACCAGAGTGATGAAAACTCAAGGGAAACCTCAAGGTTCATAAATACCTTAGAGGAGAAACTGTGTAGAAGAAGAATAGAGAGACAGATTCACTGAGAACTCTGTAGATCTATGCTAGGTGGGCATTGAGCGGGTGTAGACATTCACAGAAGAAATATATTTCGAGTTCAGAGAGAGACAATAAGAGTGTCAAAGAGAAGAAATTTTCATATTTTTTGAGAACTCTGTAGAGCTCTGCCAAGTGGGCATTGAGCATATGAAAGTGTGCACATGAGAAGTCTTTGTCGAGTTCAAGGAGAAAGTATCAAAAGAATATACTCACAGAGTTACTAAACACTTTGTAGAAAATGCTCAACAAGCTATGCTTTGAGTGAGAGGTTTCTAGGAGGTCACAAGAACCATTTGAAGGGAGAACAAGGGCCAAGACCCTTAGATATTTAGTAAATAAAAAATATCAAAAGAAATACTGTTTTTAGAAGTGGAGATGAGACCCAGGAAATCGGGCTCAAAAGAGGAGAAAAGGATGAAACCTTTGAACACTTACAAACTCTTCCAAGTCGGAAGAAATCCAAAGCTTAGGAGGAGGAGCGACAAAATCCATTAGATTGGTTATGGGAAGAAATCTGGACTGTTGAATCCATGTCCAGATACCCAAAGGATAGCACATAGGAGAAGAATAGATCCCAGTAGTAGGATCTGAGCACACAGGATCTACAGTCGTCCGAATAAGGTAAGGTGAACGAGCCTTAAGTCCTTTAGAAGTGTAGAGGAGAATGAGATAGTGAAGTCCCAAAGTTTTGAAGAGATTAGGAACCATTTATCGTCCAGGGTGATAGGTGGCAGAGGATATGAGACTTCGGAGGGGAAGTACTTCAGAAAATCTTGGACAAGCAGAGAGTGAAATCTCCGAAGAGCCGAAGGCCAAAATAGATCAAGGTCGTTGGTCACCAGGAGGTATGTGTCGGTAGATCTGAGACTTCGGGGAAGTTGAGTTCTAAGTATTCTCAAGTGTGGATTGTGACAAACTCCCAAAGCCTGAATAACCGAAGATAATCTGGACCGTAAGATCTAGAGGGATGCATGGCAGAAATCCGTCAACTTTAGGTGAAAGCACTCTAATAGGAATGAGTGCATAGGATTTGAAACTCCCAAAGACAGAAGAGATGAAACAAATAGAGGTTGTCAAATAAAGAGGGAGACATGCGTCAAGATATCGTATACTTTGAGTGGAAGTACTTCGAGAAGAGGCAAGTGCTGAGAGTCTGAAACTCCCGCAGCCCGAAGTGTCAAAGTCACTCTTAGCCATTGATCATGAAGGAGGACACACGTTGGTAGATAGAGAACTATAGGAGAAAGCGTTTCGAGAAAAATTAAGTACAAGAGAAGTTGAGATTTCCGAAGGCTAAAGTCCCAAAGTGGACGAGAGCTGTTTATATGAGGAGGATGTGTGGCAGAAGATCTACCATTTCAGAGAAAAGTCACTCTAGGAGGAAAAGGAGTGTGTTGAACGAGAACTCCAGAAGGCCGAAGAGTTGGAGTTCATCTGAGCCATTTGTTTGTTGAGGACAGGTGTCAACAGATATTCCACTTCGAAAGATAGTCACTTCGGAGGAAGAAAGAGCAGAGAGTTTGGAACTCCTGAAGCCCAAAGAGTTGAGGTTAATTGTAGTCGTTGATCAAGAAGGAACTTTGATATCATAGGATTGATAGTAGTACTAGATTGTGTGGGAAGGAAGTTCTCATAGTTTAAGAATATTAGAGCGAGTTGAAATTGAACCCATGATATTGGTAAAGGGATACGTGGCGGCTGGAGGATAATTGCGAGGAGAAAAGTGGCATGGTATAAAACCACTCTAGGTCACTCCCACAATAACGTGTTTACACGAGGACATAGCCCAAGGTCACATATAAGAAGGGGCCTAGAAGAAGGAGCTAGCACCCACGAATTGAACAATGCCAACAACGCTAGATAAGGGGCTATGGGTTTGACATAACCTGCACTTTGAAGGAAAGAGGACCTGTGTAAATAGTTGGGTTCTAGTGAAGGCATGAAGAGTCGATTTGAATCCTTGATTAGAACGATCCTAGACCAAGAGGTTTCACATCCCCGAGGGAGAGAAGAAAGAGGGGGGGGTCTGCAACAAGTGATATCAAAGCTGAAGTTTTTCTTCCAGACAATGGGAAAAGGTGAATGGATATAGTTTGATAACATCAAATGGTATCAGAAGTTGAAGTTTGCCTATAGACAATAGGTGAAGGGGAAGGCAAATTATTGATTCTCTTTGTGGAGGATTGTTGAAAGTCTGCAGCAGTCAACAAACAACCAGGTGAGTTGTGGGAGAATATGGAGATGCTCTCAGTTGCAGAGTGAACAACAGACTGCTAGGAGGGCAGGTAGAAGGTGAAAATGGTTACCAAAGGCCATGGGCATGGTCAAGGAAATGACCGCCAGCTGAAAAGTAAAGAAGAAATTGACAAGGAGCTCAGTGAGATAAGATAAAGAATGGAACACCTAACATTGAAGATGCAACAAGAAGAAAAGGTACACTGGACATACGAATGGCCTTTGAAGAAGAAAGTAAAATGGTCAGTTCAGAGATTGTTTGCCAGAGGATAGTGACAACTATTGAAAAAGTGGTTGAGGCATGTTGAAAGACTCAGAGACACAGAGGAAGTGATTTACATCTATGAACCAGAAATTAGGAAAAACTATAGTGATGAGGAGGAGGACAGATCAGAGGAACTCATGAACTTCCAAGAGGGCATAGATGAATTTTCAAATTACCAGGTGGGAAATGAGATGAGATCAATTGAGTATATCATACACTTCCAAGAGGGAAGTGATGGAATTTTATATTTCCATATGGGAAATGAGATGGGATCATTGGAGGATCTCATAGACTGCCAACGGGACAGAAGAGAAATCCCATATTTCCATGTGGGAAAGGGAGAAGAGAGGATACTATCTGAAAGTATCATGAACTTAGCTGAGAGTTCATATCAACAAGGAGAGATGATGGAGAAGGTTCAGAAATGCATTATGATCATTGGGGGAATCAGAATATTCCTACCAAATAGTCCAGCAGAGGCTAGTACAAGTGTTGCACACGAGGAGGTGGTGCAACAAGAATCCAAGAGGGAGGCCCTGGGGCCAAATGATTTTAAATCTAACTGTGTCTGTGATGTAGGTGCAATAGAGGAAGGACAACCAGCTGTGACTGTTATGATGAAGGAGAAGATATCAGAATATGCCCAAGGAAGAGAGGAAGAGGAGCACACAGTTGAGATGCTCACTCAGTGGGATATGGAGTTGAGGATGTTGGAGGATTGGTTGGACAATCCAGAACCAGAAGATGGCTACCAGGAGACAATCATGCATATTTTAGGAGAGGAGTATTCAACATAAATTCTCAAAAATTTCAGTCAGGAGACTGAATAGGAGATCACTATAGGACTGGATCCTATAGAAGAAGAACACACACACATCATAGACTTTGTTGAACTGTATGAGGAAATTGAAACCCAGGAGAGAAGGGTAAATATGTAGAGTAGGGTAGATATGCATATCCAACAGGTCAATTTGGAAACAAGTGGTGGAGCATACCAGCCTAGGAAGTAGTTGGAGGAAGTTAGAGTTGAACCAACACAAGAGGAGCTGACAGAAGATAATCTATCAGAGGAAAAATATGAGCAACATCTCAATGATGAGACTGCAGAACTAGAGTCTGCAGCAGGGTAGAAAGCTAATTCCATAGAAAAAGAAAACAACATGGAGGATCATGATGATATTACCATTGATAAGGAGGAAGGGTAGCAGAGAAGACTGCATAAGGAGATCCAACCAATAGAGGAGATGGAAGAGGTGATAGAGGAGATAAGAAGGCTAATGGTGAGGTCAACAACATAAGAAGTCAGGAAAGATAAGCTGAGCAGAAGGAATCCTGCAAGAGAAATAGAGAAGCAACAACAGTAGTAGAAAAGCAGTGGATCAGGTGGACAACTCCAAGGGAAATTTTGGGATCTAGGGGGGTATAAACAACAGATAAGAGGAGCTCATGAGTAGGATCTCATGATTTTCTCAGGTAGAGAAGCAACAACAGTAGTATAAAAGCAATGGAGCAGGTGGACAACTCCAAGGGAAAGTTTGGGATCCAGGGGGATATAAACAACAGAGAAGAGGCGCTCATGATAAAGAGATCATGATTTTCCCAGCAATGGAGTATGATGTAGGAGCATCCTTCCACCTCAACAGATGTGCCAACAATCCAACACATAGGAACACATTGGGGAAAGGGAGAGGCAAATAACCTCCCATTTTTTAAAAATTTGAAATATGATCCTATACTGATTAATGTTGTAAGGTTAAGTGAAAACCAAGCCACTCCTCTGAGGAGAAAAAGGGTAAGTTCACCTTTAATGGATGACAGGTTGGTGGCCTTAGATTCAAATTTACATTAGATGGACATTAAAGAAAATTCAATTTAATATATGAGGTTAGGTGTACAGAGGATAAGAGTGTAGAGCCCTCTTATTGTTGTAGAGGGAGAGAGAGAGAGCCTCAGAAGGGGAGAGACCTCAGAAAAAAAAATAAAGTTTGGGAGTTAGAAATCCTCAGGGGAGGAAATATGAGGTAGAATAGTTTTTTGAAAGATATCGAGAGAGCTGAGACTCTACTAGAGTCAAGCCTACACATATTGTAATCAGATTTTCATGTTAATGAAAAATATTACAGTTTTTTTCTGCACATGGTTGTTTATGTGTTTAATGTGATTATGTGTTTTATGAATTTATGTTGTATATGTGTGATAGGTTTCATCTGTAGCAGGAATATAGACTTCTATATCTTTGTTGAGTTTGAAATATTATTCTGGGTTCTTTAGGTTGTGCAAGGAGTGCACAACATAACATTGGAGGTTATGCAGCCAACGCAAGGAGTGTGCATATTAAATCTGTAGAGTAAAAAAACAACGTGCCATGAGGGCGCACCAGAGTGATGACAACTCAAGGGAAACCTCAAGGTTCTTGAATACCTTAGAGGATAAATTGTGCAAAGGAAGCAAAAACAGACATAGTCAGTAAGAAATATGTAGAGTTCTGCTAGGTGGGCATTGAGCGGGTGTAGGAATTCACAAAAGAACTATGTTTCGAGTTCAGAGAGAGACAAGAGGAGTGTCAAAGAGAATACACTCATAGAGTTTCTAAGAAATTTGTAGATCTCTTCCAACTAGGCATTGATCAGGTGAAAGCATGCACAGGTGAACTCTCTATCAAGTTCAAGGAGAAGAGTATGAGAGGAAGATACTCAGAAAGTTACTGAACACACTGTAGGAAATGCTCCGCAATGTGTGCTTTGAGAGAGAGGCTTTTAGGAGGTAAAAAGATCCATTTGAAGGGAGAAGAAGGGATGACACCCTTAGAGACTGAGTAAATAAAAAATATCAGAAGAAATAGCGCTTTTAGAAGTGCAGACAATACCCAGGAAATTGGGCTCGAAAGAGGATCAAAGGCCGAAACCTTTGAACACTTACAAACTCTTCCAAGTTGGAAGAAATACAAAGATTAGGAGGAGGAGTGATAAAAAACATTATATCAACTGTGGGAGGAAATATGGACCATTGAATCCATGTCTAGATACCCAAAGGAGAGCGCATAGGAGAAGACCAGATCCCAACTGTAAGCTCTGAGCGCAGAAGATCGACAGTCTTCCGATCAAGGTAAGGTGCACGGGCCTTAAGTCCTTTGAAAGTGAACGGGAGAATGATATAGTGAAGTCTCGAAGTCTCGAAGAGGTTAGGGACCCTCCATCATCCAGGGTGGCAGGTGGCAAAGGATCTGAGTCTCTAGAGCGAAAGTGCTTCAGACGTTCTCAGACAAGAAGAGAGTGAAATCGTCGAAGGCCGAAATATATTGAGGTCGTTGGTCACCAGAAGCTACGTGCCGGCAGATCTGAGACTTCGAGGAAATTGAGTTTAGAGGATTCTCAGGTGTGGAGTGCGACAAACTCCCAAAGATCAAATAGCTGATGAGAATCTAGACCGTCAGATCCAGAGTGATGCATGGTGGAAATCTGTCAACTTCGAGTGAAATCACTACAAGAGGAACAAGTGTGCAGGAGTTGAAACTCCTGAAGCCCGAAGAGCCAAAATAGATAGAGGCAATCATATCAAGAGGGAGACACGTGTCAAGATATTGTGTACTTAGGGCATAAGTACTTCGGGAAGAGGCAAGTGTTGAGAGTCTGAAACTACCACAACCTGAAATGTCGAAGTCACTCTTATCCATTGATCATGAAGGACACGCATCGATAGATTTAAAACTATGGGAGAAGCCATTCCGGGAAAAAGAGAGCACAAGAGAAGTTGAGATTATTGAACTGGACAAGACTCATTGATTTGAGGAGGACGCATGGCAGAAGATCTGCCATTTCGGAGAAAATTAACTTCGAGAGGAAAAGGAGTGTGTTGAATGAGAACTCCCAAAGGATGGAGAGTTAGAGTTCATACGAGTCGTCCGTTTGTTGAGTACAAGTGTCAACAGATATTTCACTTCGAAAGATAGTCACTTCGGAGGAAGCAAGAGCGGAGAGTTTGGAACTCTCGAAGCCCGAAGAGTCGAGGTTAATTGTAGTTGTTGATCAAGAAGGATCTCCGATATCATAGGATTGATGGTAGCAATGGATTTTGGGGGTAGTAAGTGCTCAGAATTTAAGAATCTTAGAGCAGGCCGCAATTGAACCCACGGTATTGGTAAAGGTATATGTGGCGGTTGGAGGAGAATTGTGGGAGAAAAGCGGTGTGGTATCAAACCACTCTAGGCCGCTCCCGCAATCTCATTTTTACATGAGTACATAGCATGAGGTCACATATAGGAAGGGGCCTAGCAGAAGGAGCTAGTGCCCACGAATTGAACAATGCCAAGAGAGCTAGAGAAAGGGTTGTGGGTTTGACAGAACCTGCACTTTGAAGGAAAGGGGACCTATGTAAATAGTTGGGCTCTAGTGAAGGCCCGAAGAGTAGATCCAAATCCTTGATTAGAAGTATCCTAGACTGGGAGGTCGTGCAACCTCGAGGGAGAGAAGAAAGGGAGGGGTCTGCAACAGATAACAACAAGAAAACCAATTGGCTAAAGGGACTTCCGAAAACCAACCATATGGGGGAGATGAAGTCCCCAGAAGATTGGTTAGCAAAGGTATGAGGAGTATTTATGATGATCTCCATGAAATATCCCTTACCATTCCAAGCACCCTTTATTAAGGTGGCCACCCTCTGGGCGAACTGACATCATAAATGAATTGTTGCCTCAGGTACTACATGCACGTTCTGCTTGCAATCACCTCTATGGACACCTAGGAAAGGTCACTAAGGATACCACCTCACAATCAATGATTGGAAAAATAGTTGTATATACGACTTCACATAAGGGTAGAGTAACTAAGACCAAAGCTTTGAAGGTGAGACACCAACGAAACCCCCATATATGTAGCAATCTAAGTGGTACTAGAAACACCAAAAAAAAACAGAGAGGGGTGATCTCCCTACTTTACCTAATGTGAACTCATGCTTAAATCCTATGTTATAGGAGGCTCTTGACACATTGGTTGCAAGAATGGATTTATCACTCTTCAATGACTTTAAAGTTTTTTTTTTTGGCCTTGGAGACTTTACTCTCCAATCCTATTCCAAGGCCCTAAGCCTAGCTAGTGTTGGTTCACTATAAAAGAAAAATTTCTAATGAATTTTAGATTAGACATGTATTTTAATGGCTATTGCTTAATTACAAGGGTAATAGATGAAACTTTGGTGGTGTTATGACTCTTGACCCAACCAATCAATGCAAAGATGAAAATGCAATTTTTTTTTGATACAATGAAATCTAGTTGTGGGAGGGAAATAAAATTTTCCTTTTCTTTACAATCTTTTGAAAGTAAAACCTCACACACACCAAGAAACCAAAAAATGGTTCAAATTTAAAACCAAACAATGATCCTAATTCACTCTTTTACTAATGCTTCAAACATGCATACTTTTTTATGTTTTTTTTCCAATTATAATGCAAAAAATTATTGATCTAAAAAATATATATAAATGAAAAATAGAAACCACATAAAGTTCAAACAGACATTCCACTTTTAGTTGCTTTTTCCAGTTATAATGCAAAAAATTCTTAATCTAAGAAAATATATAGATGAAAAATAGAAACCACATTAAGTTCAAATAGACATTCCACTAACAAGCTGTTAAAAAATTCAAATGGGAGCAAAGTTGTTTAACAACCACATCTCTAAACTTTATTAAATCAATAAACAATAGTCTTGTCCATTGTTATATTCACACATCCTATGCATATGTCACTGAATCACACATAACCAACAACTATCTAAAGTTCAAAGAATAGATACATAGAAGGTCCTCATTACATATTCAATTAATACATGGTTAATAATTGTTTCTTTAATGTCTAAATGAAACCCACACTTCATGGTTTGAATATTCAAAACTGACTTGGAAAAATGAACATGTGAAAGGATTCTCACTTTTCTCATCTCATTCTATGTTTAGCTTGGGCTCACCCTTTAAAAACTACTTTTTCTAATAAAAATTTTTGAACATGTAGTGGAGTCAGTATCTAACTTGAGATATGGAATGCTTTGTGCATTGGGACTTAAGCGTGGTACTTATATTTTTATGAAATTTGGTAAGATAGAGAATGGTGTCCAAATTTTAAAACTTGAATGATTATTAATGGAAATCATAAAAATATGTCTTGAATGATTATTAACGAAAATCATAAAAATATGTAAAACATAAAAAATTTTTTTACTGAAAACTCCAAAGATACTCTTACATCACAGACATAAGTAATATTTATAGTTATAAAAAAAACAATCAACAATTATCAAATAAGTATATATATATATAAATAAATTTATTTAAATTTGAATTTTTTTATAGTGAATTTCATCTCAATCTTTTTTTGATAATTATAATTTTTTTTTTTCAATTTTTTTTTTTTATATAATTAAAATATACAATTCTATAAATTAAATAATAATAATAAGGTTATAGTAAAGTTAGACACGAATTAGTGTATGAGATCCATTTTTTGTGAGACGAGAAGCTTCTAAACATAGTTATTTTATTTCAATCTAAATTTAAATTTAAACATGTGATAAACCATATTTCTTTTCGATTTAAACCTAAACCTAAACTATATGTTTGAGAAAATCTATTTTAATTTGAGATTTTTTTAAATATGTAAATGATTTTCATTTAAATCTTTTAAAGAATTATGATTTTTTATTTCAAGATTTACACTCTAGATCTAGATAGTTCAAATACACCATGTTTAAATAAAATAAATAAAGTTGATTATATAGATTTTATAACTTTATAGTTTTTTTTAATCTTTATAATTATTTTTACGGTTGTTTTTTTTATCTTTATATTTTTTATTTCAAGATTTACACTCTAGATCTAGATAGTTCAAATACACCATGTTTAAATAAAATAAATAAAGTTGATTATATAGATTTTATAACTTTATAGTTTTTTTTAATCTTTATAATTATCTTTACGGTTGTTTTTTTAATCTTTATGATTGGTTTTATGGATATGGAGCTAAAGTTGTGATTGATTTTAGATATATTTATGATTGGATTTGTGAAAGATCTTTATAATTCGCTTTATGATGTTTGTAATATATTTTTCATTAATATAAGCATATTAAATACTTTTTTTTTTAATGTTGTTTGTAATATGTTTTTTTTTTTTTAAGTTAAGAAAATATATTAGATCCTGTTAAAGAGAAAAGTTATAGATTTCAGAATGTCCCGAGAGGTCGTGGTAGCATCGCCCTGGTGGGAAACCAATGCTGCCACATGGGCGTGGATTTTCCAAGTGTCAATGCAAAATTCAAAAATTGTAATAAGAAAACATTGTGCTAGTCCTAGAGCTAGAATGTCACACAGGGTAGGAAACCTGTAAACTAAACTTTCTGGAGACATAAAAAACTTGAGAAACCTGAGAAAGTTGGGATTTTTGGAGCTGAGGTTGGGCCTCCATTATTTCCGTTGGTCCTGCAGAGTGTCCTTATCCTGAGTTCCTATGTCCAGGATGGTATGTCCGAGATCCCAAAGAAGAGACTCCAGAAGCTCCTCGCGATGAACTCCACTGTATTCCCTATTCTGCAACTCCTTGATGACACACTTGACATCCATGATTGAGCTTTTGATAAAATCCATAGAGTTCTTCAAAATATCCATCCGATCGCACAGAGAACAAGAAATTTAGGGTGGAGGGGGTGGTGGAACATCAGAGGTCGAAGAGGGGGAGAAGGGAGAGGGGAGAAGGGAGGATGAAGAAGAGAAAGGGGTGGTCGGGTTGGGGGCAGGGGAGGGGGGAGGGGGGAGGGGTGGAGGCTAGTGGATGGGTGGTGGATCTAGGCTGAGCTTTGGGGAAAAGCCGAGGGAATTTCCAAAGCTATCAAACCAATAGACTCTGTAATCATATGGAGAGGAAAAAGGATGTAAATCTAGTGTCATGGCGCGAACAAGGTCAGGAGGGTGTTCTGGAGAGGAGGCGCGAACAGGTTCAGGGGGGAGTTTTGAAGTGGAGGTGCGAATAGGATCCCAAGTCAATATCTGAAGAGCTTGCTTGCCACAAAACCTCTAGCCTCGGCCTCTCGCTACATACGAGGATGCCCCTCGCTTAGACTTACCTCATTGGGGAGGCATTGGGACTATGACCAAGAGAGGAGTAGAGGGAGAGAGCCATAGATGGAGATTGAAGCAATGATGGAGCGTAGGAGAAGGCTCGAACTAGAGAAAAAGAAAAATTCAGACTGGTGGATGAGTGCGAGGCGGGAGAGGTGGAGACCGCAAGTGAGCCATGAGTTTCCCTGTCTCAGGAAAAAAAAAATGATCCGGGGCAGATGATGGGACTGGGTATGCATCCAGCCCATCACATTTACCATCCTTGCAAGCTGGAGCTCCATAGCATTAAACTTATATGAATGCAAATGAATGTGAGGGTGTGCTGAACAAGGATTTAAATGCATGTATTAAAGTTTGGGGTGAGTGCGGGTTACGTTGGCATGTTATGGCGTGGGCTGTGGCTAGGTGTCCGCCCAACTATCCATTTGCTCGTCAATACCAATGATACCCCATCCGGGGGCTGGTCCTTGGTGTGATATTTTTTAATGCATGCAACAATGAGGGGATGTATAGGACGAGAGGCTGGCGAATAGCATAAGTCTCCTTCCTGCAAGTCTACCCTGAAGTTTTCCAACATATCATCCACTTGATTTTCTTTTCTTCGAACATGGGAGGGGAGAATTACCCACTGGGGATGAAGAATTGACTTTATTCTGATCAACCCGGTCACGAGTCTCCAACTTGGGGAGATATTTTTTGGATCAACACCATTTAGGAGATGGGAGAGGACGTTGATGATTATCTGTGAATCTCCTTCTTCTATAATACAATTTAGCCCTTAATCTTTGGCCGCTTGAAGTCCTTTGAGCAGTCCCCATAGCTCAGTTGCATTGTTAGTGTTATGCCCCAAGTTACCTGCTGAGATGTGGAAGATATCTCCTTTGTTGTTGTGTATGGCAGCCCTAAAGCTTGTAGGTCTCTGATTTCCCTTGGAGGCTCTGTCGAAGTTTATTTTATGATATCCATCTTGCGGGGCCTCCCAATGGCAGGGACTAATCTTAGATGTGTTCTCTGGGATTGTGGCAGAAAGAGAAGGGGTGAGGCGAAGTTTCTGTTGGTTGTGGAGCCTGATTATCTTCCTGATTCAGAGGTCGTTGCTTCCAGCCGTGTTTATACCCCATGAAGTGTTTACACCCCAGAAGTATGTACACTCTTCCACGCGGGGGAGTGCATAGGGGAGGTACCCCCTCTGCGGGGTTCGGGGGGGATATCCCCCTGGTTGGGGGGTTTGGGGGCAAGTGGGCCCCCAGCGAGGGTTAGGGGGCGAAGACCCCGAAGCAAAAATTGCCTTGTAAAAGTATATTGTTTTTTCATTGTAAATCTGGACTGTTCATTATAAGGTCGCAGATCTAACGATAGAGATTATGTTAGGGTTTTTTTCCCTAGAAGGAAACCCTCTTTTATGAGGGAAATGTATTACGGCTATGATTTGATGGTGAATATTGTATTCTGAGAGAGGATACTGTGAGAGAAAGAAGAGAAAGTTACAACAGGTTTTGCTGTAGGTTGTATCCCTTCATTTGCTGGATAATAATAGAGGAAGGACCTGGCAATTTCTCTGGTGGACATAGCCAACACTGGGTGAACCACATAAATCTGTGTCTCTCTTGTATTGTGTGTCTTCTGTGTTTTGTTTCTGCATTTGTTTTATTTTATTGCTCCGCTGTTCTATTTTTCTAACAACTGGTATCAGAGCGTAAGGTAACTCGCAGGAAAAGAGGGTTCCTAGTTCGAGTGGGAGAAATGTCGGAAGATGGAAAGTTTAGGGTCGAGAAATTTAACGGCCAAAACTACCAGTTATGGAAGATGCAAATGGAAGATTATTTATATCATAAGGATCTATTCCTACCATTGATCGGAGTAGCAAAGAAGCCGACGGCCATGAAGGGCAAAGAATGGGAGATTCTTGATAGAAAGGCTCTAGGAATGATACGGTTGAGCTTGGAAGCATCGATGGCTTTCAATATTTCGAAAGAAAAGACAACGAAGGGTTTGATGGACGCATTGGCCAAATTGTATGAAAAACCCTCGACGTCGAATAAGGTATTTCTAATGAAGAGATTATTTAATATGAAGATGTTGGAAGGTGGGTGTGTTGCAGATCATTTAAATGAATTTAATACGGTTACTAATCAACTAAGTTCTGTAAAAGTGGACTTTGATGATGAGTTTAGGGGTCTTCTAATCTTATGCTCATTTCCAGAAAGATGGAATGGCTTGGTCATGGCTGTAAGTAACTCTGTCTCTGGTTTAAATACTTTAAAATTTGATGATGTTGTTGGTGTTATCCTTAGTGAGGAAATGCGACAAAAAAGAACAGGTCAGACATCAGGAAATGCATTGAACATGGAGAATAGGGGAAGACAAAAGGATAGAGGAAAGGGCTCAGGAAACTGTGGAAATTCTAGGAAGGGCAGATCCAAATCCATACTTCGAAAGATAGAGTGTTGGAATTGTGGGAAGAAAGGACATCTGAAGAAAGACTGCAGAGCTCCAAAGAAACAAAGAGATGGACAATAGGAGAGAAATCAGGAAGCAAATGTAACAGGTGATGTGTTACAAGATGCTTTGATTCTTTCTGTAGATAATATTTCTGAGACTTGGGTAGTAGATTCAGGAGCTTCATTTCATGCCACACCCCATAGGAAACATTTTCTAGATTATGTTCAAGGTGATTTTGGACAGGTTCATTTGAGTGATAATAAACCATGCAAAATTGTTAGAATGGGAAAGGTAAAAATAAAGCAATGAAATGGAAACCAATGGTTGTTGAAAGAGGTAAAACATGTTCCATATTAAAGTAAAAATCTGATTTCAACAGGGCAGTTGGA
>JASDQU010104173.1:133213-161019 GCA_032191745.1 Picea mariana | reverse complement strand
TGTGGCAGTAGAAGATTTGCATCTTGAACAGTTAGATGTAAAAACAACTTTTCTCCATGGGGATTTGGAGGAAGAGATTTATATGCAACAACCACAGGGGTATGAGGTCAAAGGGAAGGAGAATTTGGTATGCAGGTTGAAGAAGAGCTTGTATGGCCTAAAGAAAGCTCCAAGGAAGTGGTATTTGAAGTTTGACAGGTTTATGACAGAACAGGGTTATAGTAGATGTCATTCTTATCACTGTGTTTATTTTAAAAAGCTAGAAAATGGAAGCTTTATTATCTTGCTATTGTATGTAGATGACATGCTTCTTGCAGGGACTAATATGAAGGATATAAATGTGCTCAAGAAGAAATTAGTCAATTCATTTGCGATGAAGGATTTGGGTGCTGCAAAGAAAATCCTTGGCATGAGAATAACAAGAGACAGGAAAAATCGCAAACTGACATTGTCTCAGGGTGAGTACATAGAGAAGGTGTTGGAGAGGTTTAGAATGCAGAATGCAAAACCAGTTAGTACACCTTTGGCTAGCCATTTCGAATTAACTAAGGAAATGTGTCCCAAGACACAGGAGAAGATAGAATACATGTCCAGGGTCCCTTATTGATTAGCAGTTGGCAGCTTGATGTATCCAATGGTTTGCACAAGACTAGATATTGCACATGCAATGGGAGTTGTGAGCATGTATATGAACAATCCAGGTAAAGAACATTGGGAGGCAGTAAAGTGGATTCTCAGGTGTTTGAGAGGTACTACTACACATGCATTATGTTTTGGAGGTTCATACACTTTTCTATAGGGATATGTTGATTCAGATATGGCAGGTGATAAAGACAGCAGGAGGAGCACCACAGGGTATGTTTTTATTATAGGTGGAACAACAGTAAGTTGGATTTCGAAATTGCAAAAGGTTGTTGCACTTTCAACAATAGAGGCATAGTATGTTGCTTCTACAGAGGCTAGTAAGGAGATGATTTGGTTACAAAGGTTTATGGAGGAATTGGGAAGGAAGCAGGAGAACATTCGGTTGTACTGTTACAGTGAGAGTGCCATTCACCTTGCAAGGAACTCAGCCTTCCATTCGAAGACTAAGCATATATAGTTGAGGTACCACTTCATACGATCCACCTTGGAAGATGGACAATTGAAGCTAGAAAAGATACACACTAGCCAGAATCCTGCAGACATGTTAACAAAGGGAGTAACCAGGGAGAAACTGAGTTCCTTCTCAGTTTCAGTTGGTCTTCAAGAATGAAGATGAAAATGAGAAATTTTCCAGGTCCAAGAAGGTTCAGAGTCCAGCATATACAGCAGCGGTGGAGTTGTTGAGATCAGTCTCCAAGTGGGAGATTGTTGGTTATGGAGCCTGATTGTCTTCCTGATTCAGAGGTCCTTGCTTTCAGCCATGTTTATACCCCATGAAGTATTTACACCCCAGAAGTATGTACACTCTTCCACGCGGGGGAGTGCAGAGGGGGGGTACCCCCTCTACAGGGTCCAAAGGGGATATCCCTCTGGCTGGGAGGTCTAGGGGCAAGAGGGCCCCCAACGAGGGCAGCATCCCCCGATGGGGGTTCGTAGGCGAAGCCCGCGAAGAAAAAATTGCCTTGTAAAAGTATATTGTAATTTCATTGTAAATCTGGACTGTTCATTATAAGGTCGCAGATCTAACGATAGAGATTATGTTAGGGTTTTTTGCCCTAGAAGGAAACCCTCTTTTATGAGGGAAATGTATTGCGGCTATGATTTGATGGTGAATATTGTATTCTGAGAGAGGAGATTGTGAGAGAAAGAAGAGGAAGTTACAGCGGGTTTTGTTGTAGGTTGTATCCCTTCATTTGCTGGATAATAATAAAGGAAGGACCTGGCAATTTCTCTGGTGGACGTAGCCCACACTGGGTGAACCATATAAATCTGTGTCTCTCTTGTATTGTGCGTCTTATGTGTTTTTTTTCTGCATTTGTTTTATTTTATTTCTCCGCGGTCCTAATTTTCTAACAGTTTCCAGGCATTGAGAATGATTTTCTCAATTGGTGGGCAATTCAAATCCTGATTTTTCCAAGGGTGTAAGTTGATTGTTTTGTTAATGTTGGAAAGGATGTTGGACTAGACTTCTTGCCAGTTCAAAGAGGATGATTTGAAGATTATGCGGTTCCTTTCTTTCTAAATATGCCATAGGATAAAACCAGGTAGTAGCTGCAAAATCCGATTGAGGATGGGGGAGTGAAATATTGAATTTGTCCATCCCTCAATTGTTTCCCTTATGCCATATCAATTTCTATCAAAGGTTCTCATGATGCTGACTCATTGATCCCAAAGTTGCGAACTGTAGGGGAAAATATTAAGAAGGTGATTTTGAGTCTCCTCCTCTTTGCAACATAAATGGCACCAAGAGGGACCTGTAAATCCTCTTTTGATTAGATTGTCCCACGTAAGGATGCTATTGTTCATCATTAACCAAAGAAAAGTGTTGATTTTGGGCTAGATATTTGCGCCCCAGATTTTGTTCCAAACGACTTCTTTTGGGAGGGAATTATGTCCTACGCTGAGGAAATAAGCCTCTTGAAGGTTGAAGATGCCTGTGTTGTAGTTTCCCCATCTTAAGATGTCCTCCCGTTGTTGGTTGAATATTCTCCTGGAGGTAACCTTGTCTAGTACTCGTTGAAGATTTACCTTAGGGGGGATGTTCATCTCTTCGTGAGTGTTTTTCCATTTGCGCCAGGTGACTCTATTTTCTTCAAGAATCTAGAAGTTGACTACTTTTTGGAGTAATGTGCCTATTGTTAAGGGAATAAAGGTACTCAAAGTGGGATCATTGTCCAGGGCCAGAAGATGTTGCCAAGAGTCGCTCCAGAAGAGGTCCGAGGTCCCATATTGAAGTTCCCAGAAAGCGTGGTCCATGATCACCCCCTTGTTTTTCTTGGCCACATTCCAAATAAGAGATCCAGAGCCTTGACCATTCCATCTGATTAGTTCTTCCTCCGGAGTGGAATGTGTGTATTTTCTCTTCCAAAGGTGTGCCTAGAGGTCTTGCATCCTTTTTAACCATATCCACCATATTTTTTCTCTGAGGAATTTGTTGAGGATAAACAGATCTTTGAGTCAGAGTCCCCCTACATGCTTTGGTTTGCACGTTTTTTTCCAACTTACCAGAGCCCATTTGCGACCATATTTGATTCCTTGCCAAAGGAAGCTCCTTTGGATGTTTCTGAGGATGTTGAGGATGAATCTTGGGGAGGGAAGCACCGAGAAAGTGTAAATAGGGAGGGATTGTAGGACATACTTGAGGAGGATGAGGCAAATCGACAAATTGAGGGAGCGAAAAGTCCAAGAGGCAAGTTTTTTCCTGAAATTGGATAACAGATTTTCCTAGGAGGTGTTCCTTGATGGATTGCCGATAAGAGAGATGCCAAGATATTTAGAAGGGAGGGCGTTGCGAGTGAACCCCAAGAGTTGCATGATATGACAATGGATCTAGATGGGCATGTTGAAGAATAATATTTGGGACTTGGAGAGGTTTACTTCCATACCCAAAGCATCACAAAAAAAAATTGATCTCTGAGAGAATTCAAAGAGCTTCTCGGACTGTGGGGAGTCTCATCATGAGGATATCATCCATGAATTGACTATGCAATATGGGTGGGGAGATTCCATGGAGGGTGAGACCTAAGAGGGAGTGATCAGTGATGGCCACTTTCATAGTTCAACTAAGTACTTCTGCCATTAAGATGAAAAGAAAGGGTGAGAGTGGATCCCCTTGTCTGATACCTCTGGATGGGAAAAATGTTTTGGAGGGAACACCATTGAACAGGATGGAGAACAGGGCTGATGAATTGAAATTGACAATCCAAGAGACCCAAGTGGGGTCAAAACCAAAGGCTAGAAGGGTTTCCTTCAAGTATTTCTAGATAAGTTTATCAAAATCTTTGGAAAGATCCAGTTTTAGAAGCATAACAGGGGACTTAGTAGAATGAAGCAAGTGGATTATTTTGTGTGCTAGAATGATGTTGTCCAATATATGTCTACCCTCCACATACCTTGACTGTTCTGGAGAGCTTGTAGATCACATTGTAGAGTGAAATGGGTCGGAAATGACTTTGGGAGGTGACTATGTTCTCTTTTGGGATGAGAGTGAGGAAGGTGGCATTGAGAGCCTGGAGGACCTGCCCAGATTTTCTGGAATATTCTATGATATCCTAGAATTCTTCTCATATGATATCCCAACAATGGTGAAAGAAGTCTGTTGTGAATCCATCAGGCCTTGGGGATTTTTTCAACGAGGTGTCTCTGAGGGCTTCATCAACTTCTTCTTGCGTAGTTGGATGCATCAAAGCCTCATTTTGTTCTTTGGTGACCTCCTTTGGTATGTGCTTGAGGATGGAGTCGATATCCTGGGTGCAATCAATAGGGGGTTTTGAGAGACAATTCTTGTAGTAAGACAGTAGTTCCTACTCTATGTTTTCAAGTTTTTGAATTTCCAGGCCTTGGTCTGAAACAAGGTAAGTAATGTGATTAGTGTGGTGGCGTTGAAGCATGGATCTGTGGAAAAATTTGGTGTTTCTTTCCCCCTCTTTGAGCCATTGAATACAATATTTTTTTCTCTAGAGAATTTTTTCCAGTGCCCGTCTCTCTGCTAGTTGTTTGTTGAGAATGGATTGTTGTTCATTTAGAGAGTTTGTGAATCCTTAAAGTCTTATCTGATGTTGTAGGTATTGAATTTGATGATTAAGGATTTGTTGAGCGTGGAAAATGTTTGCAAAAGTGGATTTATTTCGGGACATTAAGTGTTGCTTGAGATTTTTTAGCTTTTGTTGGAATTTGTACATAGGAGTACTTGTTGTGATTGCTTCTTCTTTCCACTAGAGGTTTATGTTTTCTTGAATGTCTGGGTGTGTCAGCCAGAAATTTTCAGAGAAAAAGGGTTTCCTACCTGGGGTGCCACTGATGTTTATCGAAAGAAGTATCGGCCAGTGGTCAGATCCTGGAGTATCAATCACAGTGGCATGCTAAGAGAGGCCATCCAACATGAGGGATTCTGAGATTAAGAGGCGTTATAATCTGCAGGAGACATGTTGTGCCCCCGAGCATCTATTAGAACAAGTGAAGGGTCCATTGTCCGTTTCTACATCAATGAGATTCAACAAGCTAATGATTCGGTGGAAATGCTCACTCTCACTTCCCAATCTATGGGTACTGCCTTTCTTTTCCTCCAAACCAATTATCGTATTGAAATCTCCCTTAAGGGTCCATCAGTGATTGTCGATGTGATTAGCAATCCATTCCAAATGATGGAGGAAGGCTTCCTTGTCTCTTAGGGTTGCGAGGTTGGAGACATTTGTAACAAAGCCTGGCTTGTTCGAACCGATGAATCTAAAGGAGGTTATGATGGTCCATTTGGAAGTAAAGAAACATTCAATCATAAAAGTGGCAGGGTTCCAGAGTACGGCTAGTCCCCCTGCGGCACCTTTTGCATTGAATTCAACTAATTTATCTTGTTTCCAACATTTTGTGAGTATTTTAGAGGCCTCCTCTCCCGCACATTTAGTTTCTTGCAAGAGAATAATGTCTGGTTGTTCCTTCATTATCCTTTCCTGGAGGAGGCATTGCTTGTTTTGTGCATTGAGGCCCTTGATATTCCAAGATAGCATCTTCATGAGGAAGGTGAGGGTTGGAGGGGAGGAAAGTTGTCCGAGATTAGGTGAATCTGGCTCGAGTTCACTAGGAAATTGCCTACATATTGAATGAGCCGGTGCTTTGGTTTTCTTCCCCTTTTCTTCTCTTTGGTGTGCTTGAATTGTTCTTTCGAGCTTCCTTTTTGTATTCCTAGATTCGAGTTGGCCCAGGACGATCCTCCCGCTGTAGAGCTGAGGAAAAATTTGTGAACTTTGTGTAACTGATCTGGGGGTACGGTGTAGAGTTGTTGTTTATGGTAGGCTTGTTTTAGGTTGAACTTTTTCATCCAGAAACTGAGGAAAAGAGCTATTGAGTTGTAAAAATACGACCCCCCTTCAAAGATTTTGTTTCTGTCCTCCAGGTTATGCAGGATGATAGTGAAGAAGCCCTTTGATCTGAGCTAAAGGTCGTAGTGACCTTTGGGCTTCCAGTAATGATAAATCCATTTCACTAAATCTTTTTCTAATGCCCATAGTCCCATAAATTTTCCTATCAGGGAGAAATCCTTCATGTATTGCTTCTGATCTTCTATTCTTGGAGAGTTGATAGTATATTTGGGGGTGACATTAGCCTGTGGAATGCATTTTTCAGGTTCCCGGGTGCGAGCCACTTTTGGATGGTTTGTTTTAGGGTCAATCTCCATGGGTTTTTCCTTCGACATCTCATCCTCCCAAAGGATGCTTTTTAGTTCCGTCAGAATTTCAGAAGGCAATCGTTTAAAATGCTTGAAGCCCAGCTCAAGAATGATTATAGAACTGTAAGAGGGGCCAGAAGGCCCGCCTTCCTCAACCTCCATGGTTGTGGCAGAGACACAAGGTGATGTGCACAGAGGGTATTAAAACCCTAACCGAGCTTAAAAAAAACCTAATTTCCATTAAATTGATACATTAAGACATTATTCTATGTTTTTTATTAATATAATGATATTAAACATTTTTTTAAGAAATGTATAATAGTATATATATTTTTTATTGAAAACCTTTTATACTAAATATAACATTTTTAAAATAATTAATACAAATATGCTTATAGTTAATTTAATTTTCATAAATATGTCTCCGATAGTAATGCAATCGACCTGTAATTGTTTTAATTGGTCCGTATCTTATATTAACCTGTACAGCACTTTTCGGCACAATTATATTCATTAAAAGGAAATTAAACTCATGTACTACTGTTAATCGCCATAAACACTTCCGTCCCCAGGAATCGAAGCTTGGATCCATTGTGGATGCAACACGAGTTTATTTTTAATAACATATTGACACAAAAGTTAAAGAATATAAAAAACGTGAAACATATGTTTAATTTAGAATATAATTTTTTTTTTTTTTAATTCATATGGCATTGTTTATCCCCAACATAGTTCAGTATCCAAAGAATCTAACGTTGGATCCATTGCGCTGGTAAGCCGAGTTTAAACATTTTGGTTGTTTTTTGGTGATTTTTTTGTTTAATTTTGTTTAAAATTTGGTGAAAAATGATTAGATTTATTTGAGTGGTTAAGTTTGTACAATTTTGATGATTTAGAGGTTTTTCAACAAACTGAATTTATTTATGCATTCAAAAATAAAATTTAAATAACAGAAAATAGTAATTTTATCCAAATTTCTATAACGGAATTCAATCAAAATAAAACTAAAAAATAGAACTTTAGCCAAAACCTTATATTAATAGCTCTTTAAAACAAAGTTAAAGGATGTAGAATATGTAATGTAGTAAAAGTTTAATTTCGAATAAAGTTTAAAGGACATTAGAATCATATGCTGGTGTTAATCCCTGTCTCCAAAGAATCCATTGTGCATCTATTGATTGCACAGTATGAGAGCAGAACCAATTGCTTTGAATAATTCGGCCCCATCCAAATTCATGACAGTGCGCTCCCCCTTCAATAAAAGAAGTGTGCTCCTTTTAAAAACGAAAAATAAAGAGGACGTTAGATGTGCAAAACGCATCCATGAGCAGAAAATGGAGTCGAAACCATGGAGAGCAACCGAGCATCTTCCATGGAAGCCAATAATTTCAAGGAAAAAATATTAAATGTAGAGAATAAGTCTAATAAAAAATCCACGTTAAACTGTAATAGTGAGTACTTCAAAAGGGACATTAGTGCGGCCATGGCTTAAGCGAAGCCGTTTTACCAAAATATATGATTATTTGAGGGAGAAGCATATCATTTTGAATAAAATCGTTTGAAACTTTTAGTTTGCTCGGAATTTGGCGAAGTAAATAATCTAAATTTGAGAGAGTAGCAAGTTGTTTATGGATTTTTAGAGGTTCTGGGTTGATTCACGGAGATCTTTAATCAGAAAAGAAATCATAGTCAGAGAAAAGAAAAATAATAAGATTAGGATAAATTGGAGTTTAGTTATCACAATTGAATCCACAATCATGAAATAAATAATCCATAATCCTTCGACTATCTACCTCATTAATTGACCTATTCATTTTTTTGGTCAGCTTCCACTTCCTCCTTTAAATTTATAGCGTTGTTGGAGGTTTTTATACTTATTATTATATTATATGTAGCTCTTTTTAGCTTTTCCTTCGACTATCTTCCTGATTATTTGACCTATTCATTTTTTTTTGGTCTGCTTCCACTTGCTCCTTTAAATTTCTATATAGTGCGTTGTTGTAGGTTTTTATACTTATTATCGTTGAGGGCACAGGCTACAAATTCTGTAGAGTTCGAATATTTAGACTTTCTATTCTGAAAATAGTATGTCAGAAAAAATTCATCATCAATTACACTAGAAAATAGTATGTCAGAAAAAATTAATTCATCATCAATTACACTAGTACAGTAGAGGTACACCCTCTCTTCATTCTTACCTTACCCTACCCTTAGAGTTTCCTTCTTGTTTTTTAACTTCTACATACAAGTTTTTGATAGGTTTCTATAGAAATTCTCATTAGAGCTTTCTTCTTGGCCAATGAGTTGTTTGGACCAAGTTATGAGTCTCATAGTTTGTGGGATCAAAGTATGATTAAGTAAAATTTTATATATTGATGAATCACTTAAGTGAAAAGTATTTTTATAGAACTGTTTTTGTAGATAGATTCTTTTTTATATGGATGTTAATAATCACATGCAGGTACAAGAAGAAGGAGAAGAAATCATTGCCATCATTAAAAGAGTGTTGGAATATATAATTCTTACTTATCTAATATAATTGCTAATGTATTGAGAATTAGAGTCAATCTCTACATGAGTTGTCTGATCTTATTCTTAGGAGGTTATTTGAGAGTTGGATTTGTGAGATTCTTGTTTAGTGTATTGTTGAGATGTTCTCTCAACCTCTCCTTCTGTATTTGGAATATAACAACCTATACATTTTATATAATAGAGTCCAAATGTATTGTAAATGATATTATTCTGTAATTGATTATTTGTGTATATTACTCTACTCTCCAATTTTAATAAGAGTATCTAGAACTACTTCATTCTTTCATTTGCAAAGGCCAAGTGATTATTTAGACCAACCTTTTGAATTGTGTATTATTGTAAGTGAACAACCGACTAAAAATGACATGTCATTGTTCTAGACATTGATTTCATATACTAAAAAATAGTCACTCGTTTGAACCAACCTTTTAAACTAATCATTATATGTGAACAACCAACCAATAAACTAGAAGTACTATGTCAAGTGGCATGCCACTGTTATAAGCATTGATTCCCTATGCTCAAATATAAATCTAAACATTAAATGCTAAATCTCAAACCAGAGTGCCCAATTCCATGTCTAAAGATCAAGACTAGAATCCCAAAATCAGTGCTCCACATTGACTCCGGTTTCAAAAATCATCATGAGAAACCCCTTCCTCTTTTCCATTTTTAAATAAGGAGAGAGATAACCATCCAAGCTTCCTCCATCTGGCATATTTATTTGTAGAGATTAATCCAAAAAACATGTCAACATTAAACAATGATCAAACATAGAATTTTAATAAACATAGAAACTTAATAAATAGATAAACTTATCAATGATGCCCGATATGAAAAAAATAAAATAAACATAGAAAATTAATAAATAGATAAATTTATCTTTTTCTGTTGAATTTTTGTTTTCTTTATAAAGTAGATTTTTATTTTTAATTTTTTTTTCATTTTATCTATTTTTTATTATTATTTGAATATAACTTTTTAAATGATTCAAAACCTTCCAAATAATTTTTTTTGGTATAAGTTTATATTGATTAATGATTATGTAGAAACAATAATTTAGAGGAAGACTAAATATATGATTTTGATTTTTTCTATTTTTCTATTATTTTAATTTGAGTATATAATTTTAGTTGAAATTACAATTTTGGATTACCAAAAATTATTGTTTGAAATGTTTAAATGGATTCAAAGCTTTTTATTTCAACTTGATTTTGCAATATCAACAATTAATATATACAAGTTCATCAATTTAAAATGATTCTTGTGAAATTTTAAGTAATTAGCATAGATTCAAAATCCATCTTAACTACAGATCTATCATGGGCTGATAAGCATCAAATTCCTAGAGAGGTATTTTTTTTTTTAGAATATAAAACTTGAAGAAATGTTTGCATCTTGACAGATTTGAGGCCTCTTGACTCATGATAGATCCAGAGTTAAAATGGATCTACGTTGATTCTTTATATACCTGGATCTTCTTTGGTTCTTTATATAGGTGTGTGCGCCACCTAAAAATCTATATTAAACAAAGAATTTCACATCTCCCTTTTACTCAACCCATCATTCAAATGTTTTAACCATAATATTTTAACCATACTAAGAAGTAGAAACACCTATAAGTAAAATAAGATTTTTGTATTTTCAATTACTCTCTCTATATAAAAATGATACAAAATTAATTTAGTTAAAGCCAGTGTTAAAGAAGATATTAAAATAGATAAATTTAAAAATATTTTATTTATAAGACATAAAAAAATTATTTTTTAAATTACTACATATCAACTTCATAATATTACTCATTTAAAGAATTATGCATCTCCATCAAGTAAAAAGCACAAATCAGATTTATATATATATATAAATGATATATAATTATTTGAATATTAAAATATTTTTTTTATGACAAAAAAAAATATTATTTCACTTTACATTATTTTTACATAAGTTCCAATTTATAACCTATTTAAACTACATCCAATAACTTATAACAAAATTTCTATTATATATTTAAAAAAAAAACTTAATTAACTTAAAATAATTATTTAATCATTTAAATCTCAACTACCAATACTTCATTTAAAAATTTCTAACAATCAATGCAACCCATCCATCAATCTTAAATTTGTCATTAAAACTTATTAATGCCATAATTTTCAAATTGTAAAGACACCTATCTCACGTTATTATATTGGTGCATTGAGTTTGCACTTAAATCCGGCGTGCAATGGCCGATACTCCTGCAAGCTGGGAAATCCAATTTGCTCAAAGCTTTGACCATCTCCATTAAATCCGGCAAAGCCAAGTTGCTAAATTTTAGATGTTTTTATTGAAAACATTTCATTAAGAAAATCATAATAATTATATTTTGTTTAATCTTGATTAACCAAAATTTATGTCAAACATATATCAACCTTTCGAGATAGACTTGCCTAAAATCCTGTAAAATTTTACAATTCTTTGATATAGAAATCAAACAGTGATCGATTTAAATTTGGCCTAAAACTTGTAAAATTTCGAAATTCTATAGACATTAACAACATATTTGCCAAAGTCTTCTATAGAACACTCGGTGACAAAATATGTTGTTAAAACACTCGGTAATGTTAAATTACTGTTTCAAAACCTGCTAGATTTTTTCGGACAACCATCCCAAAATAAATTTTTCATAACATAGTTTAACTACGCTTTAAAGTTAAAATTATATTAGAGATATGCTGTCTCCCGAAATGATTAATACTTATTGCTACATTGTCTCTTTGGAATAACTTTTTATTGCTACATTGTCTCTTGGATGGAATAACTTCACATAGAAGATATTTAATGATTAATACTTATTGTTACATTATGGAATAACTTCAGATAGAAGATATCCAATGGTCCTTCACTGCCTCGGATAAATTTAAAAAAATCTTCGAATGCAATTTGCTGAAGTCCTATGTATTCGAAGGTATATTACTTTCGTTTATTAAAGTAAATTATTTCGAATCGAATATCATGTTGGCACTCATTGAACCGAGTCCATGTCATCCATGCCTTCAATCTGTATATAAAGCTGCCGAGGATCCACATTGAAAACCATGTCCACAGCGATTTCTACGAAATAAGTGTGTTGAGATACAGAGAGATCATTCTCTGCTACCAAACCACTACAATGAGCACGAAAAAGTCTGGTGCTAAGACAGCCGGTTCCAATGGATCCGCGGGGAAGTCGGGCGGGGCTTCGAAGGGTAGCCTCGGGAAGTCGGCGCCGAAGCCGAGTTCTCAGGTGATGTCGGCCGGAAAGCCGAGTGTAAAAGGTTCGTTGGGTAAAGGAAATCTGAGCGGCGTCAAATTGCAGGACGCTGCGGCCGATATCAAGGCAGGAAAGCTGGATTCCTCGTCGAATGTCCCGCTTCCTGTGCAGAAAGGACAGAAAGGGGGGTGCAGCCAAGGGCAGAAGGGGGGGTGCAACCAAGGGCAGAAGGCGGTATGCAACCAGGGAGAAGATGAGTGACCCCAGCTTTTTTCCCAGGGTCCGGGGCTCCGGTCAGTGACGTACCGGGACCGGCTCTTCAAGGAGTAGACAGTTCTAGGTTTAATATAGTATCTATTGCTGCACGTAGATAAATCTACAGTTCGTGTGCATGGTTTTATTAGTTAGTAAAGTCTGGTCTTCTGTCTTTGAACTTATAGTGCTGGAAGCTTCTGGGTTTGAACGTTTTGGGTTGTGTAAACGTTAAATATATCAATATGAAGGCCTCTCCTTAGTGGTGGCTTTTTGGTGTGCTATGATTATTCATTTTTCGTTTTGCTATAATTTTTCGTCTTCCATTTCTGTGCAAAGCCGTTCAATATGGAGTTTCTATAATTTAATCTGATTTGAATTTTATCTGGTAGTCGGATGGATATACATCGATTGCATCGTGTGTATATAGTTTTGAATGGAAGAAAATTAAATCTATTTTCCAGGAGAAATTAAATATATCGTTTTCAGTTATGTCTTTCTTATTTTCACCACGCATGCTATGTGAATTGCACTTAGTTATCATCACCATATTCGGAGCACTCATATGACAGGTCAATCTATTAAGGATCTATTATATAAAAAAAAATGATGATATATTTATTTTATGTAATTAATATGTACTTCTTTTTTTGAAGGTAACGTGTTCAAATTCAAAAGAGTAAATAATGTTTATTTTTTAAAATTTTAGCAATCATATTTTTGTATGAAAAAAATCCCTGTCACATACAATTTTTTTTTTATACTTGATGTATTGGTATATATAGACAATAAATTATATATATATATGAATCTTAATATATATAGATAATATATTATATAGATGGATCTTATTTTTTATATATATATAAAAGATCCCATAAATATTTAAGGATAAAAAAATATTTAAGGATAAAAAAATATAATAAGTTTAATTTTTTTTATTACTATTTGTATAAAAAAAATTATGGATTATAATTGGATGAGTTAAGCCTTTTCTAATATTTATTTGAATCTAATTCAATTATATTAATCTCCTTATTCTTAGCATGGCTCATCATCAACATATAAATAAGAACCATATGAAAAGTATATTTACTCAAGATCGATTTTGTAATAAATTTATGAAGATAAAAAGAAATATAATAAGTTTATTTTTATTTTTAATTTGTAAAATAGGTTATAGTTTATAATAAGTTAAGTCCATATAAATGTACAATATAATTTGTATTTAATTTAATAATATTTTAGTTTCTTCGTTGTAAAGATGGTACAATGCCTCATCAAAAACACATATAAATAGGTCATAATAATTAATTTAATAATATTTTAGTTTCTTCATTGTAAGGATGGTACAATTGCCTCATCAAAAACACATATAAATAGGTGTCAAATGAAAGTTATATCTATTAAATATTTATTTCAATATTAATGTAATAAATATGTGAAGATAAAAAAATATAATAGATTAAAATATTATATATATATATATATATATATATATATATGTATTTGGTTAAAAAGTTATGATTCATAATTTGATAAGTTAAGTCTATATTAATGTATAAAATTTATTTGTATTTAATTTAATTATATTAGTTCTTTCATTTTAAGAATGGTATAATTGTTTCATAAAAACACATAAATAGGAGTCTTATAAAAAGCATATCTAATAATATAGTTTGATAATTTGATAAGTTAAGTTTCATATAAATGTATAATATTTTTTTATATTTAATTTAATTATATTATTCTCCTCATTATAAAGATAGTATAATTGTCTTATCAAGATAACACCATCTCATAAGTGAGATTTGAACGAGAGTCTTATAAAAAATATATATAGTAATATAGTTTGATAATTTGATAAGTTACTTTCATACAAATGTATAATATTTATTTATATTTAATTTAATTATATTAGTCTCCTCATTATAAGGATGGTATAATTGTCTCATCAAGAGAACACCATATCATAAGTGAGATTTGAATGAGAGCCTTATAAAAAGCATATCTAGTAATATAGTTTGATAATTTGATAAGTTAAATTCATATAAATGTATAATATTTATTTATATTTAATTTAATTATATTAGCCTTCTTATTATAAAGATGGTATAATTGTCTCATCATGAAAACACCATCTCATAAGTGAGATTTAAACTAGAGTGAGGAGGACAACATTTTTCATCAAAACCACCTAAGCTAGTCCTAATCAACATAATAATGTGTAATTATATTAACATACTTTATCATGTGAATTAGAATGATTGACATTAAATCAATTCTTATATCTATAGATGTGCACCTTAAATTAAATAAATATAAATGATTATATACACTTAGAGAGAACACAACTTTTTTCAATTTAATCATGAAAAAATTCAAATGCTAGGAAAATATGAAAACTTGGATTCTCAAACAAAATTACAATTATGACAATGGTGAAAGGTTGTTTACGGTTTCTCTCAAATGAAATCGTCTTTGCATCAAAACACTCATTTTCTAACATAAATAAACTTGCACAATCTAAGTGAACAGAAAAATTACAAGAATTCTTCATATGCTATTCGGGGAAGTCAATAGGGATTATAAATAAAGTATGCAAAGAACAATTAAATTAACTATGATCTCTCATTTTCCAACATAAAGAAACTTGCACAATCTTCAAGTGAAGAGAGAAATTACAAGCATTGTCCGTATGCTCGATCTCTCATTTTCCAACATAGAGCAACTTGCACAATCTTCAAGTGAAGAGAGAAATTACAAGCATTGTCCGTATGCTCTTTGGGGAAGTACATAGGCATTATAAATAACATATGCAAATAATATTCAGATTAGCCATGATATGTATGGTTGGGATAAAAGAATCTTAGGTAATGAGCATAACCCTAATTAAGATAGATATAAAACTAGCTAAAGATCAATCAGAATATGTATGGTTGGGATAAAGGAATATTAGGTAATGAGGATAACCCTAATTAAGATAGATATAAAATTAACTATATGTTGAGACTCTCAATTAACCTAGGCTCTGAAACTTAGGTCTCACATATTTTTTTAATGAGACTCATCCACTAAGCTTTGCGTCCTTTGTCATTTATTCTTTTAATGCATTTGTTGATTTTGGAGGATTATGAATTGACCACTATATTTATGAGTTAAAAGAGTTATTGAATATTGATGTATATTTTAATGGATTATCGAATCATTTTAATTTAACCTTCTTTCTTACATGAGGATGAAAAATTAATGATCTTTTCATTTACTCCCATCACATGGTTATTTAATTGTGGAGTGATTGAAATTTGTGTAATATGTTCAATGACATGCAAGGTCAGAGATATGTAAACATCACTATCTCAAGATTAGCATGTCAAGAAAAAATATTATTATCTTCAAATTAATGATTAATTGATGTCACCATTGGAGGCGAGATGTCAAGTCACTTAAATTGATGACTGAAGTTACATGGTAACATCATAAGTGGTATGGTAATCATCAACAAGAGATATTAAATTTTTTGAAGTAATGTGGTATGCAGGGGTAATACATGTAATTCATACATGTAGTGATGATGTCTTGGTACATTTAACAATGTAAGATCACACACAAGGGTCATGTGAGGTGGATGGCTATTGATTATAAGAACATGGATACTATTTGAAACTATTAGTTGTTATTAGTCATTTCATGTCACTTCGATCACTTGACAAAGTTTTAAAGCATGATGGATGACTTTAGTGACATTTTCTCTTATGACTTCAATTAGTGTCTGGGGGAACTTTAGCATAATGTAGAAAATACTTCATATATTAATGGGGTTTTTTTAATAAGGAAAATTAAAGAGCATATACCATATATGGAAATCGCATGCAAAGTTATGGAATTTGGTGAAATAGTGTTCCGTGAGAAGACCAAACTTTAACCATAGAGGCCTATTTTCACACATTTTTTCAATTTGAACCAAGAAGATATGGGAATGTAAAAAGAGGTTTGATTGATGCTTCTAGGGTCCACACTTACAATGCATTGAAAGAATTTGATTCTAATCCCAATAAGTACAAAAATGTAATTAAAAATGTTTCCTATCAAATCGACCATTTTTACTTTATGTTTTATGAAAGGAATCAAGAAAAGAGTGGAATGTGTGTTGGAGAGGAATTTTGGATAAGTTTCTACATTTGCACCAAAAGGAAGAGAAAGGGTGAAAGATAGTTAGAAAACGGACCAGGATGCATGACGGAGCAGTGCCTAGAAGGCGGAAAATGGTTATAAACCGTAGGGCTTGGGGAAATTTTGTTCACTTTTTGTAATGGCCTTATCCCTATTAGGATTCATAAATATGTAAGAAAGAGTATAAAATGGGAGAGAGTGAGAATGCAACATCATATGTAAGTTGCAATTGTTTTTTGGGTAAGAGAGTTGAACAAGGGAAGAAATTGGTAGTATGGCTAAGGAGTGAACTTGCACTGCAGTAGAACGACTGGGAAGGTTTGGGATGATATTATTATTGTATCTTTTGTAGCACACTATGGATTTGTAAGAAGCTATGAATGAATAATATAAGAAGGCAGTGGTTGTGGACATAACCCTAGTGGGGTGAACCACACAAATCTTTGTGCTATGATGCTTCTGTTTTTTTTGTTTTTGTTTTTATGTTAAATCACTGGATCATATACGATGCGGTAATGTTGCACATAGATTACATTTTATGATAATATAATTGTTAAGTATGAAATTTTCCCCTGTAAGTAAAGGGTCTGAATGATGCCTCACATCCCCTCATCACTATATAACCTTGGTTCCTGCAGCCCCTCTAGATGCCTCAGGTGAGAATTCACTTCCTCTGCAAGTGATGTTGAAAGGGCCAGTCTAAAAGGGTTTTGTTGGTATTCCACTAATCAACCCCGAGTCTTCCCCTCCACACCAACAAATCGTTATGTTGCCGAAACTGGGAACTTTAATCGAGGGGAATGTTTTGGAGGCCAAATAGAGAAGCTATTGAAGAATTTATGGAAAGAAGGAAGCAAACATTTTCGAGAGAATAGAATAGAAACCCTAGGCTGAGCAATGAACAATGGTTACAAAGGTATGTTGTCACAAATTTGCATGAAATCTTCTTTGTTGAATTTGTGATTATTTTGACTGAATGGTTAGGGAGGCTAGTAGAGAATGCTAGGATATATAAAGTTGAAGCCTTAAGAAACTGGACTCCTAAACTAATCCGACCACTTAATAAAGTAAATAATAAGGTTTCTTGTGCAATATATTTCTGGTTGAACAATATACTGGGGGGTTATATTACAAAATTTGTAGTAGATTGTACCCATTATTACATCGTTGCAGAGAGGGAATTTTTCAAAGTTCCATGCGAAATATATTTGAAGGCATTATCCACTTGGATAAAGACATTATTGTGAAAAAAGAATGTCACGACAATGGAGTTTGATAACCAAGAACTTATGTACACATTGGGGGACTGGGGGATGACCGGAGGAAGGTATGATATGGGGAAGGATGAGTGTATAGACTGAGGATGTCGAGAGAATATATTGACTTAGGCGGAGAGATTGGAGTATTGTGGGAAAAGTTTCAGATACAACAAGAAGGATACTATGGCTGGGAAAGGAGAGCATCACAAAGAATTTGAGGATAGTGACCCCTACGCAGAAATTCAGAATACACCTTACAGAGAGATTAGGAAAAGGAAAGATAAAGATCCCCAATACTAACCAACAGATGAGGGAGGTTCATCTTATATCAGAATCTGCATTGAACCCATGACCCCTTGTACGTCTTTACAAATTGAAGTAGGAGACAAAGATGATTCAAGAGAAATAGTAATAAGTGGAGGAAGTCAGAGAAATAGTCAGTGTAAAAGGAAAAAAATAGCAAGCCAGATCCAATCAGCATCACCAAATATAAATACAACGCATAATAGAATGGAAGGGATAAATAATACGTTGAGGATGCCTGAATTCCACGGAGTTGATTCAGAGGACCCTAAAGAACATATGTTTGTATGTGAGGTTGTATGCATTGAGAAGAACGTCAGACCAAGATGAAGCAACAAAAATCATGTAGATGCCAACAACTTTCATAAGTCGCAAACTAATATAGTATATGAAGTACCAGACAACTACATTGACCGGAAAGTTAATAAATTTGGCAGAAATCAAACAAGCATTGCTCAAAGAATTCAGGAAGATGAAACCTGAATGTCAATATATTACCAAGCTAAAGGAAATTAAGAAAATTACTGAACGAGGCAGTGTCGGACTTCGACTAGAGATTTAAAGATGTAATGGGTATATTAACTATTCAAATTCCTGAAGAACAACATTGAGAATGGTTTATAGCAGGCCTATTGCCACACATTCAATGTTCGTTAACACAGTAGAAGGTCACGTCGCAACCCGAAGCATTGGAAATCATGATGAAATTAGAAGCATCTCTCATAGGAGATGGTCTAGGTATAGTCATAGTTGGTTGCACTGAATATTCAATTGTCAGAGATAACGAAGGCGAAGGAGAAGCAAAAACATGTTTGGTGTATATCATGTAAGACAAAAAGCCACAGAAAATAAGAATGTCCAACCTTCGTGCAGTATATGGCCATAGGATCATCGAACCCATTGGTAGTATTAGGGTAGGACGAAATATGTAAGATGTGGGGGCATCATCCGAATGATTTTCCCCTATTGCAAAAATATCAGAGCACCCCGAGAAATTTACTCTTTAATTTTTGCCAGTCGGTAGGAAACGATGAGAAAGACTATCACACTTTCGACCTTACGAGAGAGCGCACTTCAGATGCTTACAAAATCCAGGAGGAAAATTTTGCAGCAGAAGGAGGAATCCTAGAAGGAGGACATGGAGGGTTCAACAAAGGTCAAGGATGTGGAGCATTTGGCCAAGGAGGCAAAGGACCAATAATTTGTTACAACTGCAATCAATCGAGACACTTAGCAAGATATTTCCCAAATCCTTGCATGATATGTACATATTGCAAGGCCTTGGATCATGCAATGGAAGACTGTCCTCATTTGTTAGAAAAATGGCAGGCAAGAGGGAATCATAACCAACAAGAAAATCATAATCAGAACTTGAACCAAAAATTGCAAAAGAATGCGACGATCAACCAAAATTTGTGTGCTCCCCTTGTCTTTGACATCAATGAAAACAATATTTCCAACAATATCCCCCATGTCATTGATGGAAACCCTTATTCAATTATGTAATACTCCCCATTTCTATAATTATCCTTGTGTATACAACTTGTCCCTCTTTGACATCAATGGAAAAGGGTTTCTCCCCCTCATCTTGTGCTTCCCTTTAATGACAGGATGAGAGAGATATCACTCCCACGCAAAAAAATTCTTCTTTGACTTCATCGAGTATGGATACATCACTTGAGGTTATGTTTGTATTTTGCACTAATACTCCTAAAGATGATTTCCTTATCTAACACCCTTTAGAATGAAATGAGGGCTTGTAACCTTGATCACACATTTGGTTGACACTTAGAATATTATGCTTGAACCCTTTAACATACAAGACATTTTGTGTCTTTTTATTTCCATTATCAAGACTAACAATACCTTTTCCAACTATCCTTCCAGAAGCATTATCTCAAAAGTAACACTGCCTCCTTTTTATTCCTTCAAGGTGAGAAACTTTCCCTGGTTCATTTTCATGTGTTTTGAACATCCACTATCAATGTACCATTGTTTCCCTTTATTTTGAGCATAAATTGGAATCCTACATTCTTTCTTCTCTGATTCTTGTTGCTTCATTTTCAACACCTTGGTGTATTCTTCTCTATGCTTGGTAAGACCATGTTCTTCCCTATTTTTTTTAGGAGAATTTAGTGTGTTTCTTCTACAATCACATTTTATGTGCTCATAGTTATTTCACTTATAACATTCAATATTGTAATGAAGTAGGGGATAAAATGAATTGCATTTTTTGTTAGCAAACCCATGTAAACGTTTGGTTTTTTTCCCCACATAATAATCCATTGATGTCTTATAAGAACCTATATTTATATCTCTGACATGATCACTTCTTGCATAATCTCTACAATCTATTTCCTTATGACCAAAATTATTGCAAGAAAGAGATTTTGGTACCAGTTTGTGAACGACCTTCTTGCTGGAACAATTCTTTTGAACTCATTCTTGCTATTCTTGTGAGATGACTCAATTTTATCTCATTCATCATTTTATTTCCTATTTATGCTTTCATTGTTGATGGATCCTTTAATATTATTGACATAGCTATTAGACTTTTCTTCATTTTAATTTTCTTATGGATTTGTCACCTTAATGCTTGCATCTCCCTTAGGCGTATTTTGTTTTTTTTCATAGCCAAGAACTTTCTTGATGAATGGTCACCTTTGGAAACTAAGAATATTATACAATATTTTAGTACTCTTACCAAACTTCAAGATTCTACTCAATTGATTGGTTGTTTTCTCTAGTTCTTTTCTTAAGGAAATGCTTTTAACCTCTAGCTTCTTGCAATTTTCTTCCTTTTCTTTCAGTTGGATTCTCACCACTTTTTCTATCCTTTTTTCTCCTTCAAGTTGAGTCTTCAAGATGATAATTTTATTCTCTATTTCTTCAATATCATGATCCTCCTCTTCATATCTTTGTGATTGCTTTTTCTGCTTCTTTTTCTTAAGCTTGTCTATTTTTTATAAGACATTGATGAGTTTTTCTTCAAGAGATTCTTCTTCTAAATCTGGTTTTTATTTTTTATTATCTTCATTTTCTTCATCAACGGGTTTTGTTTCCATGGTTTTGGAGAGAGATTCTTCTTCATCATGACTACCTTGCCTTTCTACATATGGACACTTAGTAGAAAAATGTCCTTTTATACCACACTTAAAGCATTTGAAGGGTAGCTTACCTTTGTATTTACTAGTTCCTCCTTTTGGATTGATCATAAATTGTGTTTCTTCTAACCATGATTCATAGATGGAAAAATCGCTGGATCTCTCTTCATAAATGTTTTGTAGCTTGTCCCAAATTTGTTTAGTTAATGTAGAATTAATTAATTTGATAGTCTTAGAATCCGATAGGCCACTCAAGATGGCATCTATTGTTTTTCATTGTTTTCACTTGACTCCTTCCCATCTTCATCTACATAACCAGTTGTGACTGATTCCCAAATACCAAACCCAAGGGCCTACAAATATATCTCCATTTTTATACTCCATGAGGCATAATTTTTTCCATCAAACAAAGGAGTTGTGTTTGTAGGGAGACCTTCCTTACAATCTATATTTTCTCAAGATATCCCTTCCAGTGGTTAAATTGTTTTTGAAGGAACCTTCTATGATAACAATTATTGAACTTGGAGATGGGGGATGGGGGGTGAATTAGTATATGATAATTTTTACTTTATTTAACCATTCATCAATCATTCCTTAGTCGAGAAACAATAATCACATATAAACTCAAATCATACTTCACATAGCTTAACATGGAAACCCAATTGAGAGAAAACCATAAACTTGTCTTTATAAATGTCTATAGGCACCAACCTACAGTTACAAATATTATAGGAAACAACCTAATAGAGACACCAATATACTTAACTGAGCACCAAATCAACAATATGTATGCACCAACCTACTAGAGACACCAATATCCTCAACTAAAAACCAACTCAACAAGAAGTAGGAACCAACCTACTTGAGACACCGATCTCCTCAATTGAGGACCAACTGAATAATATATGTGTAGAAACCAATCCAATATATTCATACACAGAGTACTTATGACTTCACATGCATGCTTTCCATAGACAATCCTTCAAACCCTAGCAAGCCTCATAACATCATTCCTAGAATGTAATCATTGATGGAAACATCCACTGACAACCAAATCCACTTATGGAAACATCCACTAAAGGAAAAATCCACTAACGACAACATCCACTAATGATAAAATCCACTGACGACAACATCACAACCTCAAAATAGTGCACATGCCATCATCACATACCTTCATTCCTTCATGGCGCACCTTGAGAACAAGAAATACCTCAATAAAATCCCTTAGACTTCTCTTGCACACCAGAAAGACACCCCATCACCTTTAGTGCACCTCAGCTCACTTATGTGCACCCAAGAATTGATCTCTTGCTTGGTTTCTCTACAAATGAAAAAGTATGTCATGCATTTATAGTAATGGTGTGCCCACTTTTAGGGTCGACCTATAAAGGATGGTTGAGCCAACCTCAATTTTCTGGCTGGGTTGTTGGATGAAAAAATTCATATCTCCTCATTCCTAGGAAGTTAGAAGGAATCCCATATAGTATTGGAATGGTCTTAGAATAAGATTTTCAACCATATAACGACTGGTCCCATTTGATCTAGGTATGTAGGGTAAATATTCCTTCAAAGATAGGGTATCCAAATTGACAATAAACAATCCAACAATAATACTTTCAACAATATCCATCTTCCAATATTTATCTTGGACATATTGCAGGATTGTAATATTTATCTTGGACACTTGTAATCTCCCCTTGTCTTTGAGATCAATGAAAACATTATTTCCCACACCTCCATTTTATTTCCATCGTCATCCATTACCACCCGTAATATGTGTGGCTCCTTAATCTTTCATACTAAATTTTCACTCTCTCGATTTTTTTAATATCATTGCACTCAAAATATTAATGCATTTATTTAATTCAATACACCACTCTTTTTAGATATGCACTTCCAGAAAAACACTACACCACCCCTTTTAGATATGCACTTCCAGAAAACTATGGCATGTCTATCTTCATTTGGTGTTGTTTCACATCCTCCTTTTTATATTCATCACTCTTCTAAATTTCTTTGGTTGTGACCCTTCCCATTTCACTAATCCAATTTGAAGGTATTTATTCTCTTCCACAAATACAACAAAATTCATTTGACTTTTATTTCAATTCTCTCTTTCTCTACTAGTCACAGGAAATTCTTTTCTTACTAGCATGATGTCATCTTTATGATGTCCACTCTTATCAATAATATATTTTTTTCCATATGCAGGATACCTAATTCAATTCCTTTTTTACATGTTTTTTTTTTCTCTTTCACAACAATAATCTTATTGTCTTTTTCCATATCTCTACAAATATGTGAATAATCCTCTCAATCCACTTCTTAAACAATTCTAGACATGCCTTTACTCTTTTTCTAGAATTAGATGCAATACTCAAAAGTCTTCCACACTCTCAAAATTAACTTCCTCTAATGTTGCATCATGTATTACCTAGGATCTTGCAATTAAATTCACACAATGTAAACACTCACAACATATGCCAAATCTATAAAATGCATTAAATTGAAATATACATTCCATACACAATCTATTAAAAAATTGAAGCAGAGAAAACACACTCACTAACAACATATGTAAACTTTATTGAATCGATGGTTAATTCTCTTAGGCATTATTACATTCACCTAGCCCTATGCAAATGTATGTTCATCACACACACAACCAACGACTCTAGAAAAATCAAATCATGGAGAGACAAAATGCCCTCATTACATAGAACTCTCACATCTCACATATTTAAACTATGTAGAGATGACTATTTCGTTCCCAACTTATTTCATTTATTGGGTAAACCAACCATTTATTCAATTAATATGTTGTTAACAGTTGATTATTTAACTTCTAGATAAAACCTAGACTTTGTTGTTTGAATATTCAAAGATGACTTGGAAAAATGAACACATGGAAGGATTTCTAAGTTTTCTCATCACATAATTATGTGTTTGGCCTGGGGACACCCTTTAAACATAATATTTTATAAGATATCTATAATATGTTTTTATTTAAAACCTTTTACATTAAAAGTGACATTTTTAAAATATACCATAAAAATGTGTAAATTTATTTTTTGAATACTATTAAAAGGAAAATAAATGCATATGCTCTAGACTGTTAATTTTCATAAATAATAATGTCTCCGATTATAATGCAATCGACCTGTAATTGTTTTAGTTATTTAATTTATTTTAATTGACCCATATCTTATATTGACACAATTATATTCATTGAAAGGAAATTAAATTCATGTACCACAATTAATCCCCATAAACGCTTACCTCCGCAAGGAATCAAAGCTTGGATCCATTGTGCATGAAAGCTGAATTTATCTTCAATAACGAATTGAAACAAAAGTTAAAGAATATAAAAAAATGTGCAACAAATGTTTAATTTTGAAAATAATTTAAAGGAAATTAAATTCATATGCCATTGTTTATCCCTAACACAGTTCCGTATCCAAAGAACCTAATGTTGGATCCATTGTGCTTGTAAGCTGAGTTTATATTAATAGCACTTTAAAACAAAGTTAAAGGATGTAAAATATGTCATGGACTAAAAGTTTAATTTGGAATATAATTTAAAGGACATTAGAATCATATGTCTCCAAAGAATCCATTGTGCATCTATTGATTCCACAGTATCATAGCAGAACCATTTGCTTTGAATAATTGGGCCCCATCCAAATTCATGACAATGCGCTCCCCCTTCAATAAAAGAAAAGAAGCACCACACTATGTTTCACTCCATTTTTGTGGTCGTTAATTTGGTTGTATAGCCGCCACTTCATGTACTCTTTGTCTCTCCTCCATGGCTGTTACCCAGCATTGCTGGAGAGTAACCGAGCATCTTCCATGGCAGCCAACAAGAAACTATTTTGTTTCAAGATTGGTAATAATAATTTCATAAAAAATCATTAAATGTGGAGAATAAGTCTTATAAAAAATCCACGTCAATGCTCCTTAAACCTCGAGATGCCAATGTCATTATGGTGGCCGAGAAAACTTAATGGAACTTTTTCCATGTTTATAAGATAAGGAAGGTCGAGACTTCGTCTTATACATCTGAACTTAAATCGATTGCAGATTCCGGCCGTGGAATCTGCAACGGTGACTTTGCTCCATACAACCCATACCAGTTTGATGGATGAAATCTGCAATCGAGATAAAGATAGTTGTGTGTAAAACCGAGATAGAAGTGTTATATTGAAAAATGGAGAAGAGAATGCAATGTTTCTAATTCATGACTCAGTTTGTCTTTATTTCATTAGTTGTTATTGATAAAGGCCCGGCAGTATAGTGCAATTCTTTATAAGGGTATATATTTATTTAAGAAACAAAAAACTAAATAAAACTTAGTAAATTTCATTTTAGTTGTAAGAATCTTGATATGGGTATGATTGTTAATACTGACAAGATTAAGGTCATGATCATTAAATCCAATAACATCGTATATGATACTGTTATATATGAAAAAGAAAGAATAGATATTCACCACAAGCTCAATTGGAATTATAGCATGTCGAGAAAATGATTATTGGGCCATGAAATGTTTATTATGGACTTGAAAACAATTGTAAACCAGTCTATATTTCCATATGTTATAAGAAGAAACTCGTCTTTAAGACTCTTATCACACTCATTATTCTTTATGGATGTGAAGTATGGGGATGTAGTATCTCTGGTGAATTATGGAGAAATATAGAGAAAATACAAAAGAATTTTATAACCTATAATCTCAAAATTAAAGGAAATACACCCTATCCCATCCTCCTCTTAGAAGCAAGACTTCCCCCATTGAGAGCATGGCTATGACTAGATACCTAATGTATAAGAACATGTTAAACAACATGGAAGACAAGAGGCTTCCTAAAATTGATTCAAAATCCAATAGTAACCACCATTGACTCAAGATACTATGGGGTAAAGATGTGCATTCTCGGGTAAGATATTGGGGAATCATGGAAGACACCATTTTTCATAATATCGATACTATTAAAAATATCATCAAATCAAAATTGAAGGAGAAAATGTGCTGTGATAAATACTTAAAGGAAAAAAGAAAATTAAGATATCATAAGGTTGTAATCAACCCTAATCTAGATGATCAAAATTATCTCTATGTTTTGGCAAGTGTAAAGAAAAAAATAAGAAATTCTCACTAACTCCATAGTGAAAGTGAGCTTTGATCAATTCCATAGAAGAATATTCATATATATAGTCACTATGTCAAGTGGCTGTAGCTCATTGGTTCAACTCCTCTCATCTATACTACATGCTGCACTTTGTGAACCAAATATTCTCAAAATACTTGACCTTCCTATGTTCTTCTGATTTCAAGGGGGATTAATGTGGACTTAGGTGAAGACCAATTCTTAAGACACTACATACATTACATGAGTAATAAGGGAGTACGGTAGGTACACCTCTTTAGACTTTAGTAGTTAAATAGTTGCTTGGATTGGTCCCTTGTCCCACAAACAATGGATCTCATACACACCAACATGGTGTCTACCTTAACTATGACATTAAAATTATGTTATTATTATTATTCTTATTTTATTATTATTATAAATAAAAAAATTTGTAACTATTAATCTGTAATAATGAAGACTTCACAAGGGAAATCAGTGAGATTATGGCTTAAGCAAAGTTCACAAGGAAAATTAGTGAGATTATGACTCAAGCAAAGCAGCCATTTWAAAAAAAATATTATGATTCAGGGAGAAGTATATCTTTTATTCAAAATAGTTTTGAAAATTTCAATTTGCTCAGATTCTGAGTAAGCAAATAATCTAAATTTGATATAGTTGCAAGTTGTTTATGGATTTTTGGAGATTTTGAGTTGATTCGGAGATTTTTAGAACMGTTGGAAGTATAGAAAAACCATTCCCTGGCATTTTGAGCCATGGAACTGAACCTAGCATCCATTTTTTTWACCAAACCTATTACCTGAAATTTCACCTCCAAATTAACAAATCCGAATAATTTGGAATAAAGAGTATCTCAGGCCATGTTTGAGTTCAAATATATAAATTAAGATCAATAACATTTAATGTTAATTTAAAATTAAAATTTCGTTGGTCCTTGTTTAGTTTAGGATTGATTTGCTTGCAAACATATGAATATATTCAACCTAACACTCCATCACGTTAATGTCAATTTAAAATTTTAATCTCATTAATTAATTGTTGTTATGTTTAGGATTATTTCTTTTCAAAATATAGCTATTCTCAATTGAACTTTTCATCTTGTTTGAGAAGAAACAAACTCCATTCCTCTTCGTTGATCTGTGCAGAGCCTAAGAGAATATCATATAACTATCGTTCACGCATCCTTCGTTGTTTCCGGGGTTAATTGATAGTGACGTGCATGGAAATTGAAACGCTATTGATGGGTGACTTTTTTTTGTTGCTGTTGAGTAAATTAGCGATCTGTAAATATTAAGTTTTTGCATTAATTATACTAGTTCAAGACTATACACTCTATTTGAAGGATACATGTTTATAACAGTTAAATAATAATAATATTTGTTTGTTGATTTGTCTTTCCTATATAATTATTTATTTATATGGTGCAAGCAATTTTTTTTTTTTGTAAGTAAGGAAAATATATTATATATAAGGTGCCTGCTAAAGCAT
>JASDQU010104173.1:108562-132235 GCA_032191745.1 Picea mariana | reverse complement strand
CTCCTACCATCACGTCCATTTAACCTGCATTAAACCTCCCTCGCTGCCCTGTACTGCAGCACGGGCCGGTCACGTGGCTCCGTGCTGCGAGGCTGCGTGTCCAGTTTCTCCCCTTGCCACGGGGAGTCCACTAACACCCTATCCGGGAATATGGTGCAAGCAACTTAATGTAAACTCAAAAGTAAAGTTTTAATTTTAGTTTGAGAGAAATTATTTAAACTCAAAATTAGAGTTTTAATGGTTTAAAGTAGGAAGAAATCATGGTGAGAATGTCTAAGTCTTAATTAGAAAAGAAAGCATAGTGAGAAAAAAACAAAACAGTAAGATTTAGAGAAATTGGACTTTAGCTATCATGTCATGTCATGAAGATTGATATACTTATTGCTTTTTCTGTTACTTCTTTAGAAGTTGTTTTATCATGTCATGAATTTTGATATAATTATTACTTCTTATCCATATCTTTATTATGTATTCTATGTTACTTCTTTAGAAGTTGTTTTATTTTATGGGTTTTTCTTTTAGTTTTTTTTTTCACCTATCTTAGAGATGACTTATTTTTCATTCTTCATAATTTTTTTTTGTCTCCTTTCAATTCATGTTTCCAATATTTATATAAAATTGTTAGAGGTTTTTATACTTAGTATTTAAGTTATTTATGTTTATGTTTATTTTTTACATCATTTTCCACTTTATGTTTTGGAGGTTTTTATATTTATTATTTAATTAGTTTAAATATATGTTACAGATTTTTTGATATGTTAATAAATTTTTATATAGAGTTTATGTTTCATTTTTTCTTAAGCTTTCACTTCCTTCTTCAAATTCTTATATAGCATTGTTGGAGGTTTTTATACTTATTTTTTAATTGGTTAGAATACATGTTACAATTTTTTTGATATCTTATTAAAGCTCTATATAGAGTTTGAATATTTAGACTCTACTAAGTAACATGTTATTAAAATCTAAGGAAAAAGTTTCTCATTGATTCTTACACTAGAGGTACACCTTCTCTTCATTCTTGCTAGAGTCTCCATCTCATGTTTTACTTCTATAGAAAATCCCCTTTGATAATTCTCTATAGAAACCCTAGGGAGAGGAACATTTTTCTTCACCCATGAAAGCCTTTCATCTTGAGCTATTGCATTTTTATATTTACACAAGTCCCCTATAGATGCCCTGTTCAACTTCAATAGTCACTACATCCACTAGTTTCAATCAACCTTTTAAACAAGTCATTGTAAGTGAATAATAACCAACCAATCACAAGTGCCATGTCATTATTCTAGGTGTTGATTCCTTATTCTCAAATTCATTGAAAGTGAAAAATCAACCAGCTAATCATAACTGCCATGTCATTATTCTAGGTGTTGATTCCCTATTGTCAAAGCTAAAATCAAATGTTTAATGCCAAAATAGAGTACCTAGTCTTATGTCTAAAAGCCAAAAGGCAAGATTAAAATCCAAAAACTACCACCCCACATTCACATTGGTTTCCAAAATCTATATAGGAAACGCCCTCCTCCTTTCCATGTTTAAATAAATAGAGAGGTAATTATCCATAATCAAACAATGATGAGACCACTTAATGGGAAGGTTGATGTAAGATCGAGATATAATAGCTTGAGTTCTCTCTTCCCCTCCTTTAAATCTATCCTTCACCTTCCCATGCTATATCTATCCTTCACCTTCCCAAGCTATACATGCCCTTCACCCTGCTATGTGTTTTCCTTGCCACCTTTTTTCCCCTAGTTTCCCATATGGAGAAGTAAACATGGTGATTATAAGTGGATAGATTTTTTTTTTTATGTTTAATTATTTTTTAATGAAGTAAAGTTTTTCTTTTCAATTTTTTTTTTAGTTTTGGTTAATTCAATATAACTTTAAATAATTCAATCCCTTTTTAAACAAAATTTTATGATATAAGTTTTCATTGATATGTGAAACTAATAACTCAAAAGAAGGTTAAATATATGATTTTGATTTTTTTTCATTTTTGTCATCACTTTAATTAGGCTATAAAATTATAGTTGAAATTGCAATTTTGGATTACTTAAATTGTTATTTTAAATGCACAAATAAATTTAACAAGCTCTAATACTTTTAGTTCAATCTGATTTTATAATATCAACAACTAGTATATACAATTTCATCAATTCAAAATAATTTTTATGAAATTTCAAATAAAAAATACCATTTCCCTTCTTATTATTTTAAATAAAAAAAAAAATATTTATAATAAGTGAAAACTACATCCAATTATATCAAAATTTCTATTCATTAAAAAAAAATATTTAAAAAACTATTTAAACAATTAAATCTTGACTATATATAATCCATTAAAAATTTTCAACGATCAATGCACTCAACTATCCACAGCTCATAAAAAAATTTCAATGACCAATGCACCCTATCTATCCATTTCAAATTTGTCATTAAACGTATAAATGCTATAATTTTAAAATTGTAAAGACACCTCTATGACGTTATTACATTGGTGCATTTTCAATTGAGTTTGCAATATATCCGGCGTGCAATGGTCGTTACTCGTGGATGTTGTGAAATCCAATTGCTCAAAGTTTTGACCATAATCTGGCAACTAGTGGTTGGTTGCCTCGGCAAATCCAATTTGCTCAATGGACCGCTTCCATTAAATCCGGCAACCAATAGTTGATCCTTTGTAAAATCCAATTTTCTCAAATAGTTTTGACGGTTTGCAAATCGATATATCACTTAAAGAGATATTTTTATCATAAGTAAATTATAATAATAATCTATTAAAATCATTTTCAAATTAGACATCAAATTAGTAATGTATTGACTAATAAAATCTATTAAAATATATATATCTTACCCTCTTTGAAATTAAACTTGTAATTTCTTAGAAAGCACATATTCTTAACTTTTATTTTGTTAAATCTTTATTAAATTAACTCAAAATTATTTTAAAATATATCAAACATTTATCAACCTTACCAAATAAACTTATTTAAAAAACTGCAAATTTTCAAAATTCTTCCAAAATTGATATAGAAATCAAGAAATCCAAGAGTGATATATCTAAACAAATCTTAATACAAGATAGGGTTGGCCTAAAACCCTGTAAATTTCGAAATTCTAATGACAACTTTTTCGCGAATTATCAGCCTGTCTAATTTAAATGTTTCAGGTAAAAAAAGAGCTTGTGAACACACTTATAAACATTTTACAATTTCGATTTTTTTTGGACAAACATTAAAAGATTACTATTTTTTCATAACATACTTAAACTACGTGTAAGTTAAAATTATGTAAGAGATATGCTGTCTCGCGAAGTGATTAATCATTATGGAATTTCAGAATGTGCTGTCGAACGTAATGATTAATACTTATTGCGACATTGTCTCTGGCATGGAATAACTTCACACAGAAGATATTCAATGATTGATAGTTATTGTTACATTATGGAATAACTTTAGAGAGAACATATTCAATGGTCCCGCACTGCCTCTTCATAAATAAATAAAAATTCTTCGAATACCTGCATTTTGATAAAGTCACTATGGATTCGAAGGTATATTACTTTATTATTTTCGTTTATAAAGTAAATTATTTCGAATCGAATATGATGTTGGCCCTAATCGAGCCGAGTCCATGTCATCCATCCCCGCAATCTCTATATAAATCTGCGGAGGATCCACATTCAAAACCATGTCCACAGCGATTTCTACGAAATAAGTGTGTTGAGATACAGAGAGATCATTCTCTGCTACCAAACCACTACAATGAGCACGAAAAAGTCTGGTGCAAAGACAGCCGGTTCCAATGGATCCGCGGGGAAGTCGGGCGGGGCTTCGAAGGGTAGCCTCGGGAAGTCGGCGCCGAAGCCGAGTTCTCAGGTGATGTCGGCCGGAAAGCCGAGTGTAAAAGGTTCGTTGGGTAAAGGAAATCTGAGCGGCGTCAAATTGCAGGACGCTGGGGCCGATATCAAGGCAGGAAAGCTGGATTCATCGTCTAATGCCCCGCTTCCTGTGCAGAAAGGACAGAAGGGGGGGTGCAGCCAAGGGCAGAAGGGGGGGTGCAACCAAGGGCAGAAGGCGGTATGCAACCAGGGAGAAGATGAGTGACCCCAGCTTTTTTCCCAGGGTCCGGGGCTCCTGTCAGTGACGTACCGGGACTGGCTCTTCAAGGAGTAGACAGTTCTAGGTTTAATATAGTATCTATTGCTGCACGTAGATAAATCTACAGTTCGTGTGCATGGTTTTATTAGTTAGTAAAGTCTGGTCTTTTGTCGTTGAACTTATAGTGCTGGAAGCTTCTGGGTTTGAACGCTTTGGGTTGTGTAAATGTTAAATATATCAATATGAAGGCCTCTCCTTAGTGGTGGCTTTTTGGTGTGCTATGATTTTTCTTTTTCCATTTCTGTATTGGTTTATAATGTTCTTATTTTCAGTGCGCAGTGAGTAGTTTTTTTATGTTTTGGCAAAGCTGTTCAATATGGAGTTTCTTTATCTCACATCTAATTTACAATTTTATCTCGCACTCCTATATATATAAGTTGATTTCATCTTTTATATATATTAGCACAGTTGTTAATTCGCGGTTGACAATGCCAGGTTGAGATATTGGCTGAAAACCCCTGCTCCCAATATAAAACGTATGTGGTAATCCGTAATCCGTCCGTGGTAATATGAAATGTTTGGCTCCAAGGTTTAATCCTACTTAATCGTTTAAAGGTATATTGTGATTTTAAATTGAAGAAACTTAGAGATATATTGTTTTCACTTATTTCTCTGATTACGCTGTAAGATTGTCTCTCTCATTTTCACCATGCAAGCTATGTGAACTATACATAGTTATCGTCGCCATCGGAGAGGTAGATCTATTAAGCATCCATATTAAAAATCGGTCATGCAGTTATGTACATATAAATATAGGAGAGGAGCCATATGAGAGGAAAATTTACACAAGCTCCATCTTAATATATAAAATGTGTGAGGATGAAAAGAAATCATAATATGTTTAATTTTTTATTTTTTCCTCCATTCGAAAATAGAATAGGTGAATATTTCATTAATTTGTATTTTTTTTATTTGTAAAAGAATTTAAGTTAGGTTACATAATTTGTATTCCATCTGAAATAGATATTATATTGAATTTGTATATATTTATTGTGTATGATAAAGATAAAATGTTAATATCATATGGAATATGTAATTGTTTATTGTGTATGATAAAGATAGAGGTTTGGAAAACTCATGGTAATTTTTATTAATTGTTGTAATTTTTCTCATTCTTTATAACATGGTTTTACTTATTTTTATATTTTGAGGTTGTGATTTTTTAATTCTTTAATATTTATTAAAATGTGTACAAAGTGATTATATATTTGTTTATTCACTTTTTTTTATATATGCAATGTGTTTATTGTGTATAATAAAAGTAGAATGTCACAATATTCTATATTAATATGGAGTTGTTTTATCATGCTATAATAATTGATGTTAAATTACTTTTTGTTCCTTGGATGCTTGTCTTTTTTTAACTAAAATAAATACAAATAAGTCACTATATAAATGTTCATGCTTAGAACACATTGCTTACATTTTTAGGAGAAGAAAATCTTATTTGCATCAAAACACTTCTTTTTCAATATAAAATAATTTTTACAATCTTCAAATAGAAAATAAAATTATAAAAAAAGAAATTATAAATAATGATCGTATACTATTTGGGAAATACATAAGGCTTGGAAATATAATATGGAAAAAACACTTAGATCAACCATGATATTTATGGTTGGGAAAAGAGACTCTTTTTTCAATATAAAGCAATTTCCACAATCTTCAAACAGACAAAGAAGAAATTATAACAAAGAAACACTTAGATCAACCATGATATTTATGGTTGAGAAAAGAGAAGGTCACAGGTAAGAACAAAATCTTCATTGAAATAAAGAGAACCTTATTAAAATAAAGAGAACCTTATTAACTATATGTTGTCCTTGACACTAAAAATAGAATCTTATTAACTATATGTTGTCCTTGACACTAAAATTTTTGATAAGCTTTCTCAACTAAGTTTTGTTTTTCTTGTGATTTATTTTTTAATTACATTTTATTTGTTATTTTTTAAAGGATTATAAATTGGTCACATTATTTATGAGTTGAAAAAATTCTTCAATAAATGTTTATTTTGATAGATTGTTTCTCTTGTGATTTATTCTTTAAATACATTTTATTTGTTGTTTTTTAAAAGGATTATCAATTTGTGATTATGGTTATGAATTGAGAGAATTCTTGAATAGATGTTTATATTCTTAATGCAAGTTGTTCAATGTTTTGAATCATCTCACAACAATTCAAAGAAAATGTAATATATGAAAAAAATACATACAAGTATGTTGAAGTATGTTGAAATGATGTTATGGTATGTTTAATAATGTAAGATAATACAAGATTATATTCAAAGGAAAAATACTTTTTAACTTTGAAGACCCAATTGTAAACATGGCCTGGTGGTGGGAATTGATATGTGAAAAGAATGAAATGAGAGAAATATCGATCATGAGGTGGTGGGAATTGATATGTGAAAAGAATGAAATGAGAGAAATATCGATCATGAGCACACAGATACTATTTCTAGCTTTGTCATTGATTATTAATGTTATTTCTTGTCATTACAATAGATTAGTGAATTTTTTAAGCACGATGAATGATTTGGTATTTGTTCTTTTGACTTTAGTTTGTGCGTCGACCTTTACTATAATGTAACATATTTTTGAGTGATGAGTGAAGTTTTTAAGCATGATGAATGATTTGGTATTTGTTCTTTTGACTTTAGTTTGTGCGTCGACCTTTAGTGTAATGTAGCATATTTTTGAGTGATGAATGGGATGCGTTAAGAAAATGAATTAAAGAGTATATATTTAGATGACAAACATATTAACTTGGTGAGTTATTTTGAGTGATTAAATGTTATCAATAAAAAATAACAAGTTTAGAAGTTAAATCCCACATCCTCATACTACTTGTTTTTTAAATATTATTGAATCTCATTTGATTTCCATAGGGAAAAAAATAGTTTTTAAATATTGTTCGATCTCATTTGATGTGTATTCCATGGGAAAAAAATTAGTAATCATTTAATGAAACAACCACATGTGAAAAGGAACAAACTTTAAACTTTAAAGAGTTTACAATCGCATCACAGGAATTTCATTTCGAGCCCCACAAGTTAAAAAATTGCATCAATAGGTTTCACTTCACGTTTTATAAAAGGCATCTTCCCAAGGATGGAATGTTGCATCTAACAAATCTTTGGAAATATTGTTATGTTTGATATGCCTCGCTACTGAGATCGAATGAAATACACGTTTAATAAAAAAAAATTAAGGTGGGTTTGTCATTTCTCATTTTAATGAATTTTCAAGCTTCCGTAAGCGGCCTCTGTTTTTATCCTAACATCGAGCCTAGTGGTCCTTTGTTGAGCTTAATTCTTTGGATAGTAGAGGATTATTTCTTGTATTGAATTAGTGACCATGGAGATATGACGAATTGTACATATTCTTACCTTTGAAAGCCAGTGATCTAGAAGAGCCATGAGAAGGCCAACGACACTTCAGCCTCAATGATATACATAAGAAGGTCCAATCTGCAGTCAAAAAATATGCATTATATAGGCTTATAATTCTTGAACCTCAGCTTCAAAAGAGAGAATATATGACCTGAAAACATAGAAATTAATAGCATACAAAGAATGAAATTAATGGACTTGATGACAGAGTTATATTGGACATAACAGACTAAACAATGGACAACAAAATGGGGCAATTATATCTTTATTGCTCACTATCAAATCAGTGAAAAAAATAGGTTTACAACTTTACATGTTTTCCTCTATGGGATACACATTTATTTACACAATAGCATTGTTCATAAACCCAACAACACTTGAACTCCCACATAGGATTCAAACTTTCGAAACGGATCAAAATCCTACATAGAATACTAATCATTGAAGTTGGTTGAACTCCTTAACCGTATTGTTGTCACCTTCCAACAACCTCCACCTTGACAACAATTTTCCTGATATCTTTCCCAACAAATTCGATCATCACCTTTTTTTTGCAAGTCAAGAGAAGTCAAAAACCACTGCAACTTCTCTAACAATATTGCTTGCAACAACATGTCTCCACAGTTTGCTCAAGTATGGACCACTACTCTTCCACTGAATCAAAATAACCACAAACTAAATCACTACAACCACTATAGGTGATACTTGTGCTTCTCAAATATTGAAGCACCCATCTCCATGGTCTTTACCTGGTTTTGTCATGTGGCCATTGACAATGCCAACTACATGTGAAATATTTGAAAATTCCATCACAAACATCAACGTTCCTACCATACTTGCATAAGGTAAATGAGACCTATAATCATTTCCTTCCTTACTATCAGGATATAAACTTGAATAAAGATTGCAATGGAAAGCTAAAGGGATATTTACATGTTTCACAATTTTCATATTGAACCTCATCGATATCTTTTCCATAGACTTGTGACAGCCACAACTTACAATTTTTCCCCTCTGTGTATACTTTTATGCCCAATAGTTGTTTTGTCTCTCCTAGATCCTTCATCTTAAACATCATGACCAACTAACATGTTGATCTCAACCATGCTTGGGTTTGCAACGAGCATATCATCAACATATAACATCAAGATAATGAATATGCCACTCAAACAATTGAAGTAAGCATGTAATGTCCCCTTCCAATTGATCATGACGGAGGATGATTTTGTAGCCTATACAACTCATGTAGGCTACATTCAGCAGGAAAAGAGGAGTCATGAAGATGTATTTGGTTTCAATGAGTTAAAAAGATGACAAATTATAAAGTGACATGGAATAAAAATAAAATAATATTTTTTAATTGGAATTGGAGGGAAAATAAGGAAGGGTTTGATTTGGTAAAAAAGGGGGAAATATCTAGAAGGCTAGGAGAAATAATAAATAGAGGGGTAATCCTTCACTTTTACATTATGATTTGATATCCCATGTTAGAGTTATATTGGATCCATTGTTTCATTGGGGTTTAGAAAAACCCTTCCACCATTGCAGTTTAGTTTCGGTGGTGCAATATCCACCATAGCTAGACAAGAGAAGAGGGATCCATCCAGGATTCCCATTGAAGCTTCAGATTGGAGTTTGCCTTCAATTGGAGGGATATAGACATCCATAGAAGATTGTACGAAACTTGTTAGAGGAGGTCGATTCTAGTTTTTTCAAGTACATGAGAGTTTCAGGAAGCTTATCAGTGACATCCTCATTGGTTGAAGACGAGGGTCCCACAAGGCCCTGCTTATTCTCCAGTATCATCCTATGAGGATGTGTGTAGACTCTATATTACTACAAAAGTGTTTCAAAAGGCGTCCACGTTGATTGAACACCAGGGGCTTCACGAATCCCCACGTATCGCTCAGCTATGTTCCACTAGGATCTCTGTAAGGGGGATTGGGTTGTTGCAGTTGACCATTTGGATAGGATCCATGAGGTTTGCAGTGGACCAAAGGGCCATTTATAAAAAATAATGTGATATAGCATATCGTAGTAGGGATAAGAGATCCTTGGAGTAGTTGACATCATCTATTAGCATCATTTCAGGCTTCTTGTTTGAGTTTGTAGTGTTGTTGAAGTTGTCATACCATCCATTAGAATTCTACTGTTGTTGTATTTTACTGTCTCCATTAAAAATAAAAGATGCCAATGTTTTCACTTCCATTATTTGTATACCTGGAATAGTAATTTGCTTGTCAAAAGTTCACTCAATGCAATGCATGAAAACTGTTTGTGAGAATACTTCTATCATATTTTTTATACAGTATATCTGAATACAAATTGTTTAACAAGATTGCAACACCAACAACATTATAGTTTGTACAAAAAAACACTTAAATCCTACCTAGTAATATTTGGGGATATTACAATCGTATCAGAGTTGGTGATCTTACTATCCTGTGATTTCTTGAGGCATTGATGCCAAGGAAAACTAGAGGACAAGGGAAACAACCTACCCCAAGATTAGAGTCATTAGAAGGGGTATAAGAAGAAGGAGTTATGGGGGATCATCCTAAGGATAGGACCATACAACTGTTAGATACCATAGCCAATGGTAAACAACAATTAACACAACTTATGACATAGTTATTTTCTAGAAACCAAGTAAATAAAAACCATGGAGGTGCAAATGGGAACCATGCAGAGGTCAACCACAGAAGTTGTAAGGATCTTGAAGGAAGTAACACTTATGCTCTGACACAGGGTATATTACATAGGAGAAGCATGAAGGTACCTAGATCATTTTTACTACCATTTCTTGAGGAACATACTGGAGAAGCATAGGGATGGTAAAATCTAGTTGACGAGGTCTCTAAATACTTTAGATAATATCATGCACTAGTAGAGGAGATCAAGGAAGAGTTGTTTTATAATGACTACTACAACCTCGGGATGAGGAAAAATCCTAGGACAATGCAGAACCAATAAAATTTTGATCTTTTCTGGAAGATAGGGAAGTTTACGGTCCCATCTTTTGATGGATCTGCTAAGAGCACCACCAGAGCATGGGTGCACAAGTTAGACACTTATTTCCAGTTTAACATGATGATAGAGGCAATGGAAATCAATTTTTCCACCCTACACTTGGATGGAGAGGCTCATGAGTGGTGGTACCATGGGCTACTAATGTTGGGGTATTCCAACATCACATCATATGAGGATTTCACCCAGAGGCTAATGGAAAGGTTTGATAGGAAACATCCTGATATCCACTTTAGGAAGTTGAAAGAGTTGAGGAAGATAGGTACACCAAAGGCTTATGTTACAGAGTTCCAGTGGATGATAGTCACGGTGATTGATATTTCTGAGAAAAGACTAGTGATTCTATTTACAGAGGGTCTGGTTGAACCCTTAAGAGGTTGGGTAAAGGATTTCAGGCCAAACACACTATGGGAATCTATCATGAGGACCCAGGATATGGAAGACATAACTCCCAAAATTACTTTGGCAAAAACATTTATTCCATAGAAATGTTTGTTGACGAAGCCTCCCTAGAAGACATGGACATGGAAGGACATGATGGATGAGGAGACTTAGAGAGAATTGAGGAAACTACAAGAAGAAGTGTAGATCAAAAGTTGAGAAAAAGAAGGGATATGGAGAATCTCCTTCTACAAAAGAAAATACCTCCAAGGAAGGAGGGGATGTGTAATTAGCTTTTTTAAGCACACGTGTAGATCATGAGGCATGATTGGTTGACTTAGGTGCATCCTTTCATATGACTCCCCACAGGGAGTGGTTATATGAACATGAAAGGTATGATGGTGGTATTTTTTCCCTAGGTAATGACTCGACAACCAGAATCATAGGTCAAGAAAAAGTCAAGTTGGGGCTCATAGAAGGAAGGATTATAACACTACATGGTGTTCTGCACATCCCATGATTGGCCAAATATTTGATTTGTGTAAGCAAAATGGATGATACAGGGGTAAAACACTATTTGAAAAGGAAACATGTGGGATGGTTCGAGGAGAAATGGTCTTGTTGAAGGGAGTTCAGTTTGGAACTCTGTATAAACTACAAGGAAGCACTATTAGTGATGGGTGGAATAGTTCCATTTTTCATGATACTGGAGTTGAAGAAGAAAGAACTCCTATAGTCTTTGGAGAAAAGTTTATGCTATGGTATCAAAGACTAGGGCATATTGGAGAGAAGGGTCTTCGACTACTACACGGTAAATGTATGGTTGAAGGTATGTCTAACTACTCTTTGGATTTTTCTGTGAACATTGTGTATATGGGAAGCAGAATAGGGTAAGATTCCCCTCTGGTGCAACAAGGGTAGAAGGAATTTTATAGCTAGTTCACAGTGATGTGTTTGGAACTGTGTCGGTTCCATCATTGGGAAAAGATGTGTACTGTGTCTCATTTATAGATGACTTATCAAGGAATACTTGGATATATTTCCTCAAGAAGAAATCTGAAGTCTTTGACAGGTTTAAAGAGTTTAAGGATCTTGTTGAGAATCAAACAGAGAAAAGAATTAAGGTGTTGAGGGCATATAATGGTGGAGAGTTATATGGGAATAAATTTGAAGAATTATGTAAGAAGTGGGGTATAGAAAGGAAGAAGACTACTCCATATACACCTCGATAGAATGGAGTTGCAGAAAGGATGGACATAACGCTGATGGAAAAATCAAGCTGCATGCCCAGTGGTGTTGAGTTAGGGAAAGAATTATTGGCAGAGGTAGTGGGTATTGCATGTCACCTAGTCAACATATCACCCTCATCATTATTGTATGAAAAGACTCCACAAGAGATATGGACTAGTAAGAAACCTTCTCTCATGCATCTCAAGGTATTTGGCTATGAGGCCTATGTTCATGTTCCAAAGAAAAAAAAGAGTAAGATAGATAAAAAGGTTGAAAAATGTATCTTTATTGGGTATAAATATGGTCTCAAAGGTTATAATATTTGGAACCCAGAACCTAGGAAAGTTGTGTATAGCCGAGATGTGGTATTTAGACAAATGAAGGATGCTTTTAAACAAGAAGTCCTACCAAGTAAGGAAGAAGCAGAGAAAATAGAGTATGATTTAAAGGATGATGAATCAAACTCTATAGAAGAAAACGAATCAAAAGAAGAATATCCTCATACTCCAGTATTGAGGAGATTGGTTCTAGAAAGAAGGATATCGGAAAGGTATACTCCATCTGATTTTTGTTCAAATTTTGCTTTGTCTATTACTGATGATGATCCTAGAAATTTTAGGGAGGCAGTGGATTTGGAGGATGGAAAGTTCTCGAAAAATGCCATGGATGAAGAAATGAAAACCTTGGATAAGAAGGAGGCTTGGGATCTAGTGCAGTTGTCGACTGGAAGAAATCCCATTGTCAGAAAATGGGTATTTAAAAAGAAGATGAATGCAGAAGGAAAAGTGGAGAAATACAAAGCTCGGTTAGTAGCAAAGGGTTATTCCCAGGTTGAGGGAATTGATTTTGGTGAGATTTATGTTACCTGTTGTTGATGCCTTTGATTTTTAAATAGAACAGATGGATGTGAAGACAACATTCCTACATGGGGATCTAGAAGAAGAAATATATATGAAGCAGCCAGAAGGCTTTGTTGTGAAGGGAAAGAACGAGTTGGTATGCCAGCTAAAAAAGTCCCTCTATGGTATAAAACAATCACCAAGGATGTGGTATAAAAAATTTGATACTTATATGCCGAGAATTATCTTCACAAGAAGAAAAGAGGATCCTTGTGTGTATTTTAAATTAATTAGTGATCATTTGATTTTTTTTTTCTTATATGTGGAAGACATGTTCCTGATAGGAAACAACAAGGAGATTATCTAGGATGTGCAAACTCAGTTGTCCTATAAATTTGACATGAAGGATCTCGGTGCTTCAAATTTCATTTTGGGCATGCAAATTAAAAGAGATCGAAAAGAGCCTGCAGGGGTGTAGACCGATTGGAAAGTGTCGTCTAAATGGAAGGAAGTGTAAAAAGGAGGTCTCAAGGTCGGTTCTCACCACGATTTACCCGTGGCCCATGCTTGCGAGCTATTTGGATGCACTTGGAGGTTCTAGAGGTAGCAAGAGGGGATCGACCCCATGTCACACGAGTACGAGAACTGTGAGTTGTCGATTAAGCTAGTCACAAAAAAAAAAGATCAGAAAAAGAGGAAAGTCTGATTAAATTAGAGAAACTATTTTGAGAAAATATTACAAAGGTTTAATATGCAAGAATGCAAATCAGTCAAGGTCCCTATTCCTGTTGGTGTAAAATTATCTGTGGATCAGTGTCCCAAGAAACAAGAAGAGGAGGAGGACATGTCTCATGTTCCATATGCAAGTGCAGTTGGCAGTTCGATGTATGCACTGGTATGTACTAGACCATACATTGCACATGTAGTGGGAGTTTTGAGCAGGGATATGTCAAAACTTGCAAAGGAGCATTGGACAACAGTAAAAAGGGTTTTTGATCCAGATTTTATGAGAAGAACGAAATGAATATAGATTATTAACAAGTTTTGAACACAAAATAATAGAGATACAGTGAAATTGGTTTTCTATTCAATAATGAAATAAGCTGAAACTGTAAAATGCAGCGGAAACAAGCTCGCTGGAATGGTGGCGGCTTATCTCTGAGAAGAGATGTGACAACTGTGCTCATTCGCAAGAAAAAGATTACAATGAGGCTCTAAAGGCCTTTTTACAATAAACATGAATGCCCAAAACCCTATACATCCAAAAACCTAACCCTAGGAGATGAGGCACCAAAAGTCATGTGGGCCCCATTTGGGTAAGTTAGTACATTAACTTCTCGGCGTCGTAACTTTTGCATACGATCTATGTTTTAGGCGTATGATAGTCCGTTGGAAAGGTATCATAGAGGAGATTAATTTTGGAGCCTCAATGATTATGTAGGATATCATTGAGAGGGTCAATCCCAAAAAACCTTTATTTAGGCCCTCAAAATGGCCCTGAAAGTTAAAAACTGCTAAAAATAGTAAATTGCCAAAATTGCCAGAAGACTATTTTGAGCCAGTTGGAAAAGGTGGGTGGCCACCAATATACATGTGGATCAATACTCCCTCCTTACAAAGCAATGGTATCCATTGCATTGAGTTCCCCCATTAGATGAGGAAATGTTTGTTGAATTTGGCCTCGGGTGAGCCACTTGCCTTGGTGCAGGAGCTGCCCTGCTTTGACGACTCGATAAAGCTAGATCCTTTGTTGTCAAGTACCCTTGATMTGTTTGTCCACAATATGATCATTGGATGCCTATTGTATGMATTTGTGGTTGAGCTCAGTTGGTGTCAGCTATTCTGCTACTTCTGAGGTGTCCAATAATGGTGGGAAATAAGGCCGAAGGATATCCACGTTGAACACTGGGTGCATGCCAAGGAAAGAAGGAATGTTGAGCTAAAAAKCATTATCCCCCATGACCTTGTTGATGGTGTATGGCCCATTATGAAGTGGGAGAAACTTTCGATGGGGTCCTATAAGGCGTTCTTTCTGCAAGTTCAACCAAAATTTGTCACTCACCTGGAACTTATGTGGCACATGATGTTGATCATGGCATTGTTTGTACTTGTCATTGGACTTCTGTAGGATATCCTGAACCTGTTGGCGGATGTGTTGGATTCGCTCAATGAATCGGGTGGCTTTGTCAGATTCAGTTGGAGTAGGAGATGAGTTGATCGAGGTGGCTGCAAGGAGAAGTGCAACATCTATGGGACCCAATGGTTGGAATCCTAACCCCACCTAAAAGGGGCTATGGTCAGTTGAGCTATGCAGGGCTCGGTTGTATCTATGATAGACATAGGGAAGACTCTCATCCCATGTGCGAGGGTGTTGCAAATTATACATGCAGAGGATATGCACAATCATTCGATTTACGACCTCGGTTTGGCCATTTGTCTATGGGTGGAAAGTCATGGATTTGGTGAGCCTGGTGTCTAGCAGTGACTAGAGGCTCAACAAAAATGTGCTGAGAAATTGTCTATCCCGATCTGAGAAAATGGTTTGTGGGACTCCAAAATGTACCCAGACTCATTTAAAGAAGATCTTGGTAGTGGCCTCTATTGTGATGTTCTTCTTGTAGGAAACCAAAATCACCATCTTAGAAAAGCGATTAACAACCACAAAAACAAATCTTTTTCCCCGCTTGGTGGACGGGAGGCCCGACATGTAGTCCATTGAGATGGATTCCCATGTCCTATCAGAAGTAGAAAGAGGGGTGTACATGCCCTGTTTCTTAGTGGTTGGTTTGGCAATCGTGCAGGCAGTCCAGGACTTGATATACTTGTTGACCTCCTGTCGAAGTTTCAGCCAATAGAAATGTTTTTGTAGCATCACCACTATCTTTTCGATGATGAAGTGTCCTGCCACCCAATTGTAGTGGGCTTCCCAGATAATATTTGCTCTCTCACTTGATGGAACATAGATATGGCCTAGATGACACAACAACACATCCTGAATATGGAAATTATTGACAACGGTGTTTTCCCCCAACATTTGGTAGGTGGTGGTGAAGTCTGGATCTGTCTCGTAGAGTTGGGGCCATGCAGAGGTCTCATGGCTGCAAGATTCTATCACCGTGGTGAGAGCCGTGACTAGCGATCTACTGAGACAATCAACGACGCGATTGGTGCTTCCTATTTTATACTTGATGTTGAGGTGGAATTGATTCAAGTATGTGGACCACTATTGATGGCGGTCATTCTGGAATTTTCCTTGTGTTTGCATGAACTGCAGTGGATTATGATCAATTTGGATGATTGTCTCCTTCCCAAGAATGTAGTGTCTCCACTGGTGGCAGGCTTGCACAATGGAGTACATTTCTTTGTCATAAGTAGGGTACTTATGGAAAACATATGATAGTGTCTCACTATGATAGACCATGGGGTGGTCATGTTGAGTGAGAATGACACCCACAACATAGTCGAAAGCATTTGTCTTGATCTCAAAGGGATGTTGTAGATATGGGAGTGAAAGTATTGGGGCTAAGCACAAGTGCTACTTCAAATCATTGAATGCTTGTTGTTGGGACCTCCCCCACACAAACTTTTCCTTACCACCACCCCTGGTTATTTGGCTGAGGGCCCATGCAATATGGGAGAATCCCAACACGAACCTGCAGTAGAAATTGGCAACATCGAAGAAGCTCAAGAGCTCAGTGAGTGTGGTTCGGGATGGCCAGTCATGGATGACTTGGATCTTGGCTAGATCCACATGTACGCTATGCTAATCAACGATGTAGCCCAGGTAATGGATCCTGTCCACGCCGAAGGAGCATTTTTCCAGGTTGGTGTATAGCTTGTGCTATCGCAGGGTGTGCAGAACCTATTGAATATGCTACAAGTGTTCAGCCCAAGTCTTGCTGTAAATGAGAATGTCATCAAGATACACCACTACAAAATTATTGGTGAATGGTCGCAGGATATCATCCATCAACCTCATGAAAGTGTTCGGCGCATTTTTCAAACCAAAGGGCATGATGAACCATTCAAAAATGCCTTCCTTTGACTTGAAGGCAGTCTTCCATACATCTGTCTATTCTATTGGGACCTGGTGGTAGCCATACTTCAAATCAATCTTACAGAAGTATTTGGCCCCTGAGAGTTGATCAAGGAGTTCATTGATTCGTGGAATCGAGTACCGTTTTCTGACTGTGATTTTATTCAGTGCTCGGTAATCAATGTAGAGTCACCAGGTTCCATCTTTATTTTGTACCAGCGCGATTGGGCTCCCACAAGGTGATGAGCTGGGATGGATGTGCCCCTTGTGGAGCAGCTCTTGGATATGTCACTTGATCTCCTCATTCTTTAATAGAGAGTGACGATAGACTGGCCCATTGGGAAGTGGTGCATTGGGGATCATATCGATGGGGTGCTTGACCTGGAAGTGCAGAGGTACACTGGTAAGTGAGGATAATATACTTGAGTATTCTTCCACGACCTTGTCTACTTGCTTCTGTTGTGTGGAGAGGTTGGCCGTAGAGACCCTGGATGTGGCTATGATCTTTCACTTATTCTGAGAGAGAATCACGAAGAAGACAAACTTCCCCATATGAGAGATGACCTTCTCGCATTGCTTAGCAGAGATCAAGAAAATAGCACTAGGTGGAACTGCCTCGGGTATCTTGTACAATTTCTTGTTCAAAGTAATAATAACACTATGAGGCCTAGACTCATATACAGCATGACATTTCCAAAAATAAGGTTGGCCCAAAAGAACATCACAAACTTCAAGAGGAGCAACATCACACAATTCCTCGTCCTTGAAGGACTTGATGTCGTATGACAGTCAACACTGTTGGCTGATGTAGAAATAGCTTCCTTGGTGTAGCCATCCAATGGTGTAGGGTTGTCGGTGTGGTATTGTCGACAGGGCAAGCCACTTGATGACCTCTGTTGAGATGAGGTTCTTCTGGCTACCGCTATCAATGATGAAGTGCAGTGGGGTTCCTTTTACCTACATCTATGAATGGAAGAGGCTCTCTCCTTCTTTTGTCTCGTCTAGTTCACCAGGTTGGAGCTTGGTGGTAGCAACGGTGGCACTGGGTTTCACATCAATGATCTATCTTCCCCTTTCTCGTTTTGGCTTAGAGTTAGAATCTGCATCTGATTCAGAGGCTTTCACTTCAGCCACCAACAATTTCTTTGAGCGGAAGTCAAAAATGTTATGCCATGAGCTCTTATGGAAGTTGCACCACTTCTCGGTATCTTTCTTTGTCTTTCCAGTGTCCTTCTTTGCTTGCGGCTTGCACTGGCTATCCTGATACTATCCATATTTTCTCTGTCCTTGTTCTGTGGGTTGGTGATGCCCTTTATTGGCTTTTGTTGTGAGGGGTTCCCAGGCCCAAATTGTTGCGTCTTTTTTCTGAGCTTCTGCTCAATTTTGACGACATATCGGTAGGCTGCACCCAAGCATGAAATGTCCAGAAATTCCATTTCATTCTGGATGTATCTATGCAGAGCACCATAGTACTTGAGCACCAGATGTTGCTCTGAATATTTGATACCCAACTTGGTGCATAAGGTATGTAAGATATTTGTGAAATCTGACACTAATTGGTCCCTTTCTTTCCATAGTGTAGGCCATTTTGTATGCAGGTCATCATAACTTCCATCAAGGTAGTATTGTTCCTTAATAGATTCCCTAAAGGATTCCCAGGTGGTCGTGACTGTAAATAATGAGGTTTCCTCTTTTCCTTTTGCTCACAGAAAGTTTCCYACCAATCTTTGACATGGGGAACGGCTTTGAGAAGTGCAGAAGTAATCTTTTCCTTATCCGAAAATTTATGGATAGAAAAATACCCTTCTAGTAGATTCAACCATTTGTCTATAGCATCTGCGTCTATTTGACCTTCAAATATAGGAATATCGAAGTTTATTTGTACCTTGAAGGGGGTGGTGCCTCCACTCGAAGAAGATGCATCGCCTGTTCGTAGTCATCGAAGGATTTTCTCGAAACTATCCATCATCGCGTTCCTCTTTTGCGTGAGGGCTTCCTCAATCAACAGTTTGAAAGGATCTCATGTCCCATCATATTTATTTTCTCCTACCATGAAAGGTCTCTTGGGTGTGCGAGATCTTTTTTCCTCAAGAGAAACAAGATCGAGACCCAACTCTTTATACTCCAACCTTGTTGGGGACATGCATTAAGACGACAAGGAGAAGACTGCTCTGATACCATTGATACAGATTTTATGAGAAGAACGAAATGACTACAGATTATTAACAAGTGTTTAACACAAAATAACATAGATACAGTAAAAATAGTTTTCTATTCAATAACGATATAAGTTGAAACTGTAAAATGTAGCGGAAACAAGCTTGCTGGAATGGTGGCAGCTTATCTCTGAGAAGAGATGTGACAGATGTGCTCATTCGCAAGAAGATTACAATGAGGCTCTAAAGGCCTTTTTATAATAAACATGAATGTCAAAAAACCTAGACATCCAAAAACCTAACCCTAGGAGATGAAGCGCCAAAAGTCATGTGGGCCCTGTTTGGGTAAGTTAGTACATTAACTTCCTGGGGTCGTAACTTTCGCATACGATCTTTGTTTTAGGAATATGATAGTCCGTTGGAAAGGTATCATCGAGGAGATTCAGTTTTGGGCCTCAATGATGCCGTGGGCTATCATTGAGTTGGGTATATCTTGAAAAAACTTTATTTAGTCCCTCAAAATGGTCTCAGAAGTTAAAAACTACTAAAAATAGTAAATTGCCAAAATTACTAGAAGACTGTTTTGAGTCAGTTGGAAAAGGTGGGTGGCCACTGATATCCACCTAGGTCATTTTTTAGGTATTTGTGTGGCACTTCTAGCTATGGATTGTGCTACAAAGGAAGATTAGGATTGGATAGAGTGTTGGAAATACATGGCTTTGTGGATACATACTGGGCAGGAGATCTAGATCATAGGAGATCTAAAAGAGGGTATGTGTTTAACCTACTTGGAGGAGCAATCAGTTGGATGAGAAAAAGACAAGTTATAGTGGCACTTTCAACTACAAAAGTTGAATACATGGCAACGACTCATGCAAGTAAGGAAGAAGTATGGTTACAAATATTGTATTCATGTATTGGGTTGGTACAACAAGATGTAAGGATAGATTGTGATAGTTAGAGTGTAATTTTTTTTGCGAAGAACCCGACTTATAATTCAAAGACAAAGCATATTGATATTTAATATCACTTTGTGAGAGACATGGTTGAAGAAAAGAAAGTGGTGTTGATGGAGGTGGACACTTTGAAGAATGTTTCATATTCATTAACAAAATCTATGAGCATTGCAAATTTCTCTTGGTGTAGAGTATCCATGGGAATTTCTTCCCTCGATTGTTGACTATGTAACCCTATAACCCCCTATATGCAAAGAAAACAACAAGTGGGAGAATGTTAGGTATGTGTTGTATTCTTTTCATGACTAGCTCTAGTGTCTTCTCCATTGTGTTGGGCACGCAGGGAGGTTTGAGGGGGGGGATGCTAGACCCCCCCCTTTAGGGGTTGGGGGACAACTCCCCTGATTTTTTTTTTTCCTTCAGAAACATGTCGCATTTTTCCTCATTTTTCGTGTTGCCTCGATTTTCATGTCCATTGTTGGGCGATTTTTCGGCACATGGTTTTTTTATGGTTTTCTATTTTCGGTTAAGGAATTAGGGTTGTTGACTAATCCAAATCATTAGGTTAGGGTTTTGGATGTCGTTGGCTCCTATATGTATATTGTATTGTAAACAATGTATCACGATGAATGAATATAGAATAGGTTGGTTTCCTCGGTTTGGGTTTCCAGGGGAAAAATATTTATGTAATTTGTGTATTTTCCATTGTATAATTTTTGTTATTTTATTAAAAATATGTTTGCAGTAAAATGTTGTACAAGGTTAAAATATACAATAAGTAGATGTTTACCATCATGGATGCATTGAACAAGTTCAGAAAATACCTAGTGGGAGGATGCTTTGTGGTTAGGATTGACCACAATAGCTTGAGAGGTTTCTTAGAGCTACGAGACCTAAATGAAAGGCAACATAAATGGTTGAGTAAGGTGAAGTAATATGATTTTTACATTGAGTATGTAAAGGAGAAGAAGAACATAGTTGTTGATGCCTTATCCAAGATACCTACATCCTTCTCCATGACAAAGATCTTAGCAGACTAGAAGTCCATTCGCTTGGTGTAATAATCCAAGAATACCTTCTCTTGTGAGTTGATGGAGGAAATTATTCAGGATGAGAGGTACAGGGTAGTGGATGACATCATCTTCTACAAAGAAGAGATCTATATTTTCCTTGAGTCTACACTCAAGGATAATATTTTGAGCGCAGTACATGACACACCAGTAGCAAGGCATTTGAGGTATTTGAAGACCTACAGGAAGGTGAGGGAGAGATTCTCCTAGAAGAGTCTCAATGAGGATGTACTTCGACATGTGAGGGAATGCATGACTTGCTAGCAGAACAAGTCAAAGCTTACACATCCTTTAGGACTACTTCAACCATTGTCGATTCCAGATAAGAAGTGGGATAGCATTTCCATGGATTTCATTGCGAGGTTGTTGAAGGTACAGGGAAGGGACTGTGTCTACATGGTGGTGAACAAGATGACCAAATATGAGTACTTATTTGAAATTCTTTCAAAGTAAAACACATCTCAGGTAGTGGACATATTCTTTAGGGAGGTATTCAAATTACATGGTCTTCTAGGGAACATAGTCAATGACCGGGATAACACATTTCTCAGCTCATTTTTGTAGGAGTTTTTTAGGTTATCCAAGATGGAGTTGACACCTAGTACCATTTATCACCCCCAGACAAATGGGCATAACGAGATAGTAAACAAGTGGATTGGGGGTACCTGAGGAACTATGTGTTAGGGTAGTAGAGGACATTGAATAAAGTTGTTGCATCTCGAGGAACATTGATACAACACCACTCATCACATGTCCATTGGAATGATCCCATTCATGGCGTTATATGGCTACAATGCCCCATCATTTTTGGATTTGGAGTTTGGGGAGAGCAGGGCCCCCAAGGCCAAACATTGGTTGCAAGAAAGCCAAGACATCGTGAGAGTCTGGAAAGAGAATTTGCAGGCTGCTCAGAATCAATAGAATATGCATGCATATAAGAGCAGGGTAGAGTGCATCTTTGAGGTTGGGGACATCGTCTTTCGCGGTTTGCATCCTTACAAAAATTTGTCGCTAAAAAAGAGTGGTGCAGATAATTTGAAGCCTCACTTTTATGGACCCTACAAAGTGATCAAGAGAGTTGGGGAGGTAGTATATGCATTAGAGCTACCATAGGGTAGCCAGATCAACAACACCTTCCATGTATCTTGCCTCAAGAAGGCATTGGGATAGTAGGTTATCTCTTCAGAAGATATTCCTCCACTAGATGAGGAAGGGAAGTTGGTTCTAACTCCCAAGAGGATTTTTTAGATCAGGGAGCAGAGGTTGGGGACTAGATTCATTTAAGAGTACCTAGTCATATGGAGATGGTTTCCCATTGAGGATCCTACTTGGGAAAGAGAGAAGATATTACAACACCCTAATTTGGAGTTGCTTGGGGACAAGCAATCTCAGGAAGGGAGGAATGTAATGTCACCTTCAAATTGATCATGATGGAGGATGAATTAGTAGCCTATATGACTGTCGTAGGCTATAGTTAGCAGGAAAATGGGAATCACAGATATTTATTTAGTGTCAATGGGTTAAAAATATGACAAATTATAAAGTGACATTAAATAAAAATAAAATAATTTTGTTTAAGTGAAATTGGAGGGAAAATAAGGAATGGTTTGATTTGTTCAGAAAAGGGGAAATATATAGAAGGATCGAAGAAATAATAAATAGAGGGGTAATCCTTCACTTTTGCATTATGATTTGATCTCTCATTTTGGAGTGTTATTGGAGCCATTGTTTTGTTGGGGTTTAGCAAAACCCTTCCACCATTGCAATTTAGTTTCAGTGGTGCAATATCCACCCTAGATAGATGAGAGGAGGGGGATCCATCCAGGATTCCCATTGCAGCTTCATATTGGAGTTTTCTTTCAGTTGGAGGGATATCATCTTGTACCAAAGATTGTACAAAACGTTTTGTAGGAGGTTGATCCCAGCTTTTGCAGGTACATGAGGGTTTTGGAAAACTTGTCAACAACATCCTCATTAGTTAAAGACAATGGTCCTATGAGGCCTCACTATTTTCCTAGTCTCATCTTGTTAGGATCTATGCATACTAGATATTGCTGCAGAATGGTTTCAGGAGGCATCCTTGCTAGTTGAATGCCATGGGTTCCACGAGGACCTGCCTGTCGCTTGGCTATGTTTTGTGAGGATCTCTATAATGGTTTTGGGTGGTTGAACCTGACCATTTGGATCAGATCCATGAGGGTTACAGTGGACTGGAGGTCCATTTACAAAACATACAATGTTGTAGCATATTGTAATAGGGCTAGGAGAGCCTTGGAGTAGTTGACATCATCTATTGGAATTATTCCATGTTTCTTGTTTGGGTTTGTAGTGTTGTCGAATATTCCATATAAACCATTAGAATTATATATATATATATATATATATATATATATATATATATATATATATATATATATATATATATAT
>JASDQU010104173.1:25568-96829 GCA_032191745.1 Picea mariana | reverse complement strand
TGTGTATACCTGAACATCGCCAAGCCGCTCCTAGGATCCATCATATTGGAATATCAAGATGAAGACTAGACCCAGACCATCGACTACGAACACATTCCGTTCTGATGCTGGAAATGCCACGAACACGACCATCTTTTTAGGGAATGCCCCCTCAACACTATTTAGAAAGAAGGGAACCCTGAAAACGGCAAAGACAAGGATGGATTCACTCAACCAACAAGCAAAAGAAGACAAGGAGAGAGGAAGCATCCAGCCCAAGTAAGTAAAGATCCCTCTTCTAGCAATAGATATGCAATTTTACAAGACCAACCAGAAAATCCCGTAACCCAAACACAACCCACTGAACCACTTCCGGATAATGGCTCCCAAGTTGCCATACATGGGGAGGTACGACCCCCATAGGGTAAGGAGTCAGATTCTACCCCCCTAAACGTGGCTTAGGATCCACCGGACTCTCTGGAGACAGAGGATGGGGACGCAGAAATGGAGATGGAGGAGCAAGACCTAGCTAGGGTAGATTTGGAGCACCTTGAGCACGCCTACAGGCAGCAAAAACTTTACACCATACCCAGGGATCAATTACGAAAGGTGCACATGGTCTTCCTAAATTCCTCAGTAGGGTCCTTTGCAAGGGCTATCCAAGGGCTCGGAATATAGAGTAGTCAGTCAAAAAACTTAGGTAAATCTTAGAAAGATGAAAAGAGAAGAGGGAGGAAATCCACTAACAAGATTATACAAGAAATAGGCAACTTCATGGTAAACTCAGGGCAAATCCACTTGATCTCGGATAGCTTCCTGCCTCTCCCCACCCCCCCGTCATCATGAAGATCATCTCATGGAACATCAGAGGCCTCAACGGACGTAGCAAGCACAAATTGCTATGGGATCTGATTATGGTGAAAAAACCTGATATAGTACTTCTGCAGGAAACAAAATGCTCCTCAGAAGATGTCGACGGACTACTTCCATATTGCTGGAAGCAAGGGGAAGCAGTCTCAGTAGCATCCACAGGTACAGCTGGAGGACTAGCTATACTCTAGAACACGAACTCAGTCCTGCTAGAAAACTCCATTGCCACCAGATGGTCCATTACAGTAGACTACAGGCTCATTGGCTCAAACAAGCCGGGCCACTTGACTAATGTCTATGGCCCGAACAACCTAAGGGAAAAGCAGGCCTTCCTCAGGAATCTGAACTACTTATCCAATTTAATGCAACACAATAGATGGATTATTGGAGGAGATTTCAACATCATCCGCAACTTGGAAGAAAAATAAGGCGGATCAAGACGGATGGATCGAGAAACCAACGAATTCAATAGTCTCATAGACAACCTTCACCTCATTGACTTAGAGACCATCAATGGCATTCATACCTGGACAAATAGAAGAACCAGAACACACCAAATTGCTTGCAAACTCGACCGGTTTCTCATCTCAGACTCCCTCATGCTGGAAGGTATAGCCTTGGAAGCTACCATCTTGAATGTTCCTGGCTCAGATTACTGGCATATTTAGCTATGGCTGGACGTGCCATCCATGCCAGGAAAGAAACCCTTGAGGTTTGAGTAGTTCTGGCTCGAACACCCTGATTTCCAAACAAAAATACAGGACTGGTGGAGGGAGGCAGAGGTTTCTCACGGCTCAAAAATGTACAGATTTCAGCAGAAGTTAAAAAACCTCAAACAATATCTCAATCTCTGGAATAAGCAAACCTTTGGCAACATCTTTGATTCCCATAAGCAACTTTTTGAATGAATGGCTCAGATTCAAGACCATATCAGAACACAGGGGTTAACGAAAGAGCTAAAATCCCAGGAAGAAACAATAAATCAATAGCTAGAAGCAAGGAAAAGACAAGAAGAGATTCTTTGGAAACAAAAATCATGCATCCAATGGCTCAAGGAGGGGGAACGCAACACCAAATTCTTTCATAGAACTGTCATCCACAGAAGGCACTCCAATAAGATCATGCGTCTCATCTCTACTGCAGGGGAGACCATTCATTCTCACGAAGACATGGAGTCAACCCTGATTGAATACTATCAAGATCTCCTCACGGAACCTCTCTCGGACAGACATGAGGCCATTATCAAAGTCACAGAGCATGTGCCCTCCCTCATTACCTAGGAGAAAAACTCAACCCTGCTCCAGACCATTACAATCGAGGAAGTGGATCAGGCACTTCAGGATTCCCCCAAAAGCAAGGCTCCTGGACCTGACGGCTTCACCAACGATTTCTTCCACCATTGTTGGTTGATGATCAGGGTAGAGGCTCGGGAAATCTTGGAAGATTCCAGAGCCACCGGGTAAGTCCTCCAGGCTCTTAATGCGACGTTCCTCACCTCAATACCCAAAGAAGGGCGGGCACATCACCCCAAGTAGTTCAGACCCATAGCTCTCTGTAATGTCATCTACAAACTCCTAACAAAAGTGATTGCTAGGAGACTGAAGTCTATTTTTCCGACAATCATATCCCTGGAGCAATCAGGCTATGTTGAAGCCAGACAAATCATGGACAGCGTCATCCTAGCACATGAAGTGATCCACTATCTGCAGAAAACCAAAACACCAGGTATGCTCCTCAAATTAGATCTTTCTAAAGCCTTTGATAAGATAATCTGGGAATATATGTGGGCAATGCTCCTAGCTTTTGGTTTTGATCAGAGTTGGGTGACTTGGATTTTGAATCTAACTTCCTCAGCCTTCTTCTTCATTCTTATTAATGGGGTCCCCTCTCGATCCTTCTCTCCCTCGAGAGGAATTAGATAGGGAGATCCTCTATCCCCTGTCCTCTTCATCATTATGGCTGAAGGTCTTGGTCGCTCCATCCATGCAGTTGTTGAAAGCAACCTTCTGATAGGATTACCCTTGCATGGCATTTCCCCTCCTATCTCACACAATCAATTTGTGGACGACACACTTTTAATGGGCACCCCGACTGTCCATGAAGCCAATTCTCTTCTTGCAGTTCTCCAAACCTTCTCAGACGCCTCGGGGCTGGAGTGCAACAAGGATAAATCTCATTTTTTTTTCTTCAATACGCCACCTCCGATTCAGCTACATATCGCTAAAATCATAGGTTTCAATAGAAGCTCCCTTCCATCCAAATACCTTGGCATTCCCCTGATTGACAATGTCCTCCAGAATTCCTCATGGGAACATATTTTATCCTCTTTTACCAAGAAGCTCTCTTCCTGGACCTACCGAGTTCTAAATCTTCCCATTCGTCTCATTCTTCTTCGAGATGTCCTTCAAGCCCTTCCTTTCTACACCTTCTTGGTGCTGGCTACCCCAATATTTGTTCTTACAACCATTAAAAATTTACAGCGAAACTTCTTCTGGAAAGGCCTCAATTCATGAAAGAAAATAGCACTGGTTAGCTGGGACAAATTATTCTAGCCCAAAGACCAAGGTGGCTTGGGATTACGGGACCCCCTCATGATGAACAAGGTGCTAAGTGCCAAAATCTGGTGGCGGTGGCTCAAGCACCCTAAGGACCTTTGGGCCAGACTTTGGAGAAAGAAATATGCACCGAATGTGGAAAAAATGAACCTAATTCGATGGAATGGGGATAGCCCCGACTCCTTAATATGGACAACGGTCAGGCATAACAAACAACTGGTTACTCAAAATGGCTTTTGGGAAATTAGGAATGGGGAATCAACTCTCTACTGAAACAATTCCTAGCAACAATGGACGGTTTTAGACAACAAAGACTAGGCAAGAGACATCTGTACTCCAGCTACTCAAGCGGGCCTGACAAGAGTAGATGACTATTGGTAGGACAATCCCCTAGAAAACACATGGCGAAGCTGGCACCTGGACAGGGAACGCATTAATCTGGAAGCGCATGTGGACTTGATACCCTGGCAAGAGGAAATGGCCAAATGAAAGATTCCCAAAATTGCAATAGAGGATATCCTTCATTGGGGATACTTTCCAAGGGGCACCTACAGTATGCAAGAGGCTTATCAGATCATAACTCAGGCAGACTCGCTCCCTACAAGGAAAGTCTGGTGCAAAATCTAGAGTCTTAAACACTAGCCAAAAATCACCCTTTTTCTCTAGCTTGTCTCCCACTCAAGCATACTAACTTGGGATAACCTCTCGAAAAGGGGTTTTATTGGGCCCTCTATATGCATACTTTATGGAGAGGCTGACGAAACTATGAACCATCTCCTCAACTCTTGTCCTTACACGGCTCAACTCTGGGATCAATTGGCACTCAACATGTGCACTTCAGATCACCTTAGAGATAGTATCATTGATACCATCTTGGAATGGAGGGACCAGGCTTTCCATTCCCCCCTCCTCAGTCATATTTGGCAATTAATTCCAGGATTCATCCTCTGGTAAACCCGGAAAGAAAGGAACATAAGACTCTTCCTCAATACTTCTCTTCCTTGGCAACATTACTGGCATCAATGCCAGTGCAATATCTTGGAAACTCTCAACCTCCAGTGGTGGACCGATGAAAACATGCACAACACCCCTTCCGAACTCTCAATTCTCTAGCATTGGCAACCTCTACCCTCTCATCATCCTCTACCCCACTCTTCTCCTTCCACCCCTCTCAGTAGCCCCTCCTTTTGGTCTCCCCCCCTTGAAGATTTCATTAAACTCAATTTTGACGGTGCTTCTAAAGGCAATCCGGGCATAGCAGGATATGGAGTAGTCTTCCACAACCATCAAGGGCACATCATACTCATTAACGCAAGCAACCTTGGCCATTCCACGAACAATGTTGTGGAACTTTGGGGGCTCATCTAAGGATTTCAATTAGCCATCGACCACAATTTCACCAAGTTAATAGTTGAGGGGGAGTCCCAGATCGTCATCAACTTGCTCCGCAGAATTCTAAATGGAGCAAACCCAAACAAAATGTCGCCTAGCTGGAGACTCTCCCATGGGTTGTAGATGGTCACAGACCTAATGAAATCAAATCAGGTAGTTGTACCTGCTCATGTTAGGAGGAAGGCGAATCAAGTCGCAGACGAGCTAGCAAATTTGGGAACTACTTGGAATTGTCTAGAACTTCTCTTCATTTCGGCTCTAGATCCTAATCACCCCATTCTCCCATTCTCCAGCAATGCATTCGCAAAGATGGAACAATGGACACACCCCCGGATGGGGTGCTATTGCGGCACACCTGGCGCAACGTGGAGGTGAGGCACAACCAACAAGGCACGGAGCCATGTGACGGGCTCGTGCCATCACCCGCCACCCCAAATCAAAATTAAATGGCCATAACCACGGTGCAGGCGAAAATTAATCTGCTCCTTCCTCCCCTCAAGCTTCATATCATGGTCGTGGTCTGTATGCTCCTCGTCTGTCTTTGCGCAAGTATCATTTGGCTCTCCCCTTTGCAGCCTTTGTTCAAACTCACTGGGATTGGCATGCACACCACCACCCTGGTTCAGCTTCAGGCTTTCGTCCATTCCCTGGTGCACCTAGCGCCCATTTTCAGCCACTCGATGAGAATTATGCCGTGCCCTCGAGGGCGCCCATGCAGAGGCTCCCCCACAGAGGCTCCCCATGGAAACCTCGTCGGCCCTCTGTTTCACCCCCTTCATCGTCTTCCTCCTGCTCCTCTCCTTCTATTCACCTCGAGCCAATTCCTCCTTCGCCACTTTCTATAGCTGTCTCAAATTTTCATAGCCTTGCTATCGTCCCTAAGCTATCGTCTTCTTCCTCTCACCATCCTCCCAATCCTCCAGGGTTCAGGCCTCCTCCTCCACCGCATCCGAACTCTGCTGGGAAAACTAGGGGAGAACCTCCTCCATGCAAGAATCAGCCACCAATTTCTTTCCTTGACACTCACCTATGAGACAACCTGGCAATTCTTTTTAGCCTGGTCTTTGAACTTCTCCAGGGGGTGGAGGATCTTCAATTCCGTCTGCTGGCTGTGGACGAGAAGGTAGCAGACCTTCTCCAGCTCTTTACCTCTCTTCAAGAGGCTCTCTCCATAGGCCTCACAGGTGCGGCTTCGGTAGAGGAACCCGGTGGTGCAACCAACGAGGGAAATGCCCAGGCGCAGCATTCAGCTGAGAATGAGCCGAACCAAGTCATGCACGAGGATATGGCAAAGGAGATGGTCACAGCACGTTGCGCGTTGCAGGATACCTCGCCAGTTGTCGAAAGGACCAGGGGAAGCGGTGGGACGATGGAGTGACATATGTCGAGGAGGAGTTGTGGTCCGAGGCTGTCCACGTTGCCTGGCCAAGTCATCTGCCAAATGTATGAGGTCATGAGGGCACTTCTAGTTTCTCTAGTCTTTCTACTTTTTAGTTGCTATCCAGTTAGTCTCAAATAGTATATTTAGACTATTCTACCACTTATGTTTGACTTCTATGTTGGTTGGACTGGTTTCCCCTCTATTGGGGCAGTCTAGTAACTACAACACGAATATTCTCTATACTCTATATCTCTTTTTGGTCTAGGAAGGCCCTTTATATATAATACTACTAACTTACAAAAAAAAAAAAAAAAATCATCGAAAATGTATTAAATATACAACCTCATTATAAGTAGAGAATGAGTCTAATAAAATATCCATGTCAATACTCAAACCTGAAGATGATGATGTCATTTTGGTTGCCGAGAAGCCTTAATGGAACTTTTGCCCTGTTTATAAGGGAGATGAAGGTCAAGAATTTGTGTTGTACTGGAAAATGGAGATGAGAACCCAATTCTAGTAGAAGTGTTATACTGGAAAATGGAGATGATAACTCAATTCATGATGGACTTTGTCTTTTCTCCATTTGTTCTTATTGAAAGAGCCTGGGCATATAACATCGTGCAATACTTTATACATTTATTTAAAATGAATCGTATGTGGTGGAGAATGGAAACAACAAACTGAATAAAACTTTGTAAATTTCATCTGAGCATTAGGAACCATTAGTCTGTAGATCATTTATGAATGTACCATAAATATAAACATTAGATCGTTTATGAATATACCATAAATATAAACATAATGGTTATATTCACTTCTTATAAAATTTGGCTCACCATGAATGATTCAAACATCTTGTACCATTTTCCTAGCATGCTTCAGGCTATACAATGATTTTTGAGTTTGCAAACAAATTTTCTGTTGCGATTCTAAACTAACCATTATAGTTGTTCCATATGCATCCCCTTGTCCAAAAAACTCCATGTAAAACAATTTTAACATCTAATTGTACTAACACAACTAGTGCTGACACAACATGAATAGAAACAAGTTTTTAACAACTGGTGAGAAAATTTCATGGAAATCAATACCTTTCAAATACCTTTCTACTATCACTCATGCTTTGAAGCTTTCATCTTTTGCTATGTTTGATTTTATAAAAGGAGATATATCAAACACTGCATCTCTGTCCATGATGATTCTGTGGGTAGTAGGATCCCACAGTCTGCACCCCTTAACATCATCACCATATCAAAGATCTACCTGTTTGATCTAGGTCCTACTTAAAAAGATGATAAAAAACCATAAGCATCACAACCGAATAATTTCACGTTTGAGTAATTACCATATGACATGTTCATACCTATCCCTGAATCTTCATGTCTTTTGCAACCGATGATGTCCGAGTTACCATATAGCACAATCTCTTTTGTCCACAACTATTGTTGCAACTTGGCATTACTGAACATCCCTATTCGATCCCAACTTCCTTGCAATACTTTCCAAGTTCCATGGATATGAACCTACCTTCATCATATATTCTCAAACACTTGATTGACCTTCCAACACATCAACCTTTCTATAGACCCACCTTTCTAAACTGGACACACTTCTCCACCACAAACTTTGCATTTGAACAACTTTGACCAAATCCAACCAAATCGATCAAGTAAGTCTTCACTACTTACCTCCAGGCTCATTTACAATGGATTTCACCAAGCCTTTTATAGGCTTCATTACATGTAATCCTAGACATAATACCACGGGATACCCAAAACACATGTACCCGAAAAACCACTTGCATTGACCTAAAAATAGATTTAACTCATTAACTTTTTCACCAATTTAAGGCTAACTCAACATAACAAACAAACAAAACTTCATCAACCATAAATGTAGGTGAATTTGCTTATTTTGTTGAGGCCTCTTTGGATGCTTGTTGTCTTTTCCAACAATCCTTCTTGAGATGCCCAGATTTGCCACAAAACTAGCATTTTTCCTTATCCTTACTATCCTTTGACTTAGACTTGGCCGTACCTTTCTGATCTTGCCCTCCTTCTATAGATCGACCTCTGACCACCATTGCTTCTATTGTTGAGGTTTCTTTACCAGATGTTTTCCTTATCTCCTCAGACAATGAACCTCCCACAACAATGTCAGAATCAATGGCATTTGTTGTGTTAAACCACATAGTTATGACCAAATGATCCCAAAACTTAGGAAACAAACACAGTAACGTAACCTCCTTGTCCTCATCTTCGAACTTTGCTTCCATATTAGTTAATTGACAAATCAAAGTATTGAATACATTCAAGTGATCAATCACTTTTGCACCTTCTTTCATCCGTAAGCTGTAAAACTGTCTCTTCAAGAAGATTTTGTTTGACAAGTTCTTTGTCATATACAGACTCTCTAGTTTGGTCCACAAACCTGTTGTTGTCGTCTCTTCAGCGATGTTAAACAACACCTCATCTGCCAGACACAAACGAATAGTACTGAGGGCTCTTGCATCCAAATCCTCCCAGTCCTCATCTGTTATGCTTGTCTTCTTTTTTACTTTCCAGCCAAGGCCTTTTCCGATCCTTGTTGCACAAGCATATCCTATATCTTAAGCTTCCATAGCACAAAGCTATTCTTACCATTGAAATTTTCCACCTCAAACTTGGAACTCTACACTTTCACCATTAACACAAAAAAACTCTAAAACCACCGATTATAAAACTGAATCTCTTTATAGTAATGGAGTATTATTATATTTAAGCTTAAACCCCAAAAATATAAACTTTGATTAAAAGATTTTAAAAAACAACTTTATTAAAAAATTAAAACCTTTTATAAAAAAAAACCTTAAACTCTTCTTTCCTTTTATTATAGAAAAGACACCTTCCAAAAAAAACTCACCTTTCATAAAAGCTAAGACGATTCTCCATACATGTATAATAAGACAAACGACCTCATCCACCTTTTTATATAATAAAGTGATCCTCCACGTCACCTTTATTAAATTAATATCCCACCTTTATTAAAGCCCACAACCATTTCTAAAAAAATTGAACTTCAAACCATCAATTTTTTCCTTGATCTCATAATTGAACTTCAAACCATCAATTTTTTCCTTGATCGTCACACCTTGTATGAGTATCACCTTTGGCGATTAGGATATCTTCACCTTTGGCGATTAGGAACTTGTCGCACTATGTTAATGGGTAGCCTGCGACGATTTACACTTGAATTGTCGCATCGTGTCAAATTGGGATCTGCGATAATGTCGTCTTAAATATAACTCTGCATCAATGACGATTCTGAAATTTTCGTAAATTCATAAGTGTGCGTGTGATCGCCGCACTGTTTAGAAGGACAACCTGCGATGATATAATAAAACTTGTTTTTGGTTGATCCACTTCACTTAGCTCTGTTATCTTTCTCTTCGATCCAATGACCAAATTTTCTTTTCCTTCGCTCTCTGCTCCTTCAACTCTAAGCTTTGATACCACTTGTTAGGCAGGGGAAACAAAAACAAGGCATATAATAGAGCATAAAATAAGCAAGATCAAACACACATTAAACCAAGCACATCAATCATACACTTGACATAGTAATTTATGTGGAAACCCAATGAGGTAAAAAACCACAGGAAATGATTATCGGCATTCTTATTATTGAAGGAAGAATTACAATAGTCAATCTCAAGCATACAATCATGCTCTCCTCACACACTCTGCTCTCTACATAGCATGCTCTCACACTCTTCACACATTGCACTCACACCTCTATGAGCATGCTTGTATATATAACATCTATCACTCAACTGTACAAACTGATCATGAATAGATCACATAGTTACACCAACATTTCATAAATAAATTGTATGCATGCACATTAACATAATTGCATGCATGTTCATGTGACTGCATGAGAAAATTAGTTGACATGTTTCCAACAAATATAACCACTATGCACATGATAATACCTAGAAGGTTGAGCATAAAAGTTCTTATTTTTGGATTTTGAGTAATCTCTCCATTAGAAGCTGAGGATCCTCAAAACAAATCTTGGCTAAGAGAAACCCACCATTGAAGACAATGCAGACGTTACAAAATCCGTCAATTCAGTAAAAGTAGCTGAGGATCCTCAAAACAAATCTTGGCTAAGAGAAACCCACCATTGAAGACAATGCAGACATTACAAAATCCGTCAATTCAGTAAAAGTAATCTGTAAGACATTGCATACACAACATGAGCAGTCAGAGACTGAGGCCACTGCTTTCCATCCGCATATGTAATAGAAAAGCGTGCTTCTAAGCATGCTAAACTGTAATAATGACGTCACAAGGCACATTGGTGCAGCCATGGCTTCAGCAAAGCCGTTTTACAAAAATATACGATGATTTAGGGAGAAGTAATCTTTTATTCAAATGGTTTTCAAAATGTCAGTTTGCTCAGATTCCCGCGAAGTAAATAATCTAAATTTGTGATAGTTGCAAGTTGTTTATGGATTTTTGGGAGGTTTTGGGTTGATTAAGAAATTTTCAAAACCTTTGGAAGCATTTAGATCCATGAAACTAAACCTTACGTTCATTTTTTAGGAAATCGATTACCTGAAATTTCACCTACAAATGAACAGATCCGGATCATTTTGAATAAACATTTATCCCAGCCTTGTTTGAGTTAAAATATATAAATTAACATTGATATAGATCAATGATATTTAATGTTAGTGTAATTAAAATCTCGTTACTCCTTGTTTAATTTAGGATTGATTTACTTCCTGCATATGAATATTGCGAGCGTAACACTCCATCACTTTGATATCAATTTAAAATTTAAATCTCATTAGATTATTTCCAGAACATAGATAATGTCATTTGAACTTTTCATCTGGTTTATGTAAATTTAAAATTTAAATCTCATTAATTGTTATTTAATTTAGTATTGTTCCTTTTCAAATATAGATATTGTTTGAGATGGAAGAGACTCCATTCATCTTCATCGATGTGCATAGCCTAAACGAAGATCATATAACCATCGTTCAGACATCCTTCGTTCTTTCCCGGGTTAATTGATAATGACGTGCATGGAAATTGAAACGTGGTAGATGGGTGACGTTTTTTTGGTTGTTGAGTAAGTTAGTTATCTGTATATTAAGTTTGTAAATTAATTAGTTTGTAAATTAATTAGCATAGCGGTTAAATAGCTGTTGGTGAATGTTGAAAGGTTGATAAGATGAAACTAATCTTTAAAAGAATATATTAAAATGTATTATTGATTAACAAATAAACAGTTGAGCTTCATTTATCGGTGTTAATATTTTAATTTCTGTTAATCACTTAAGTGACAATCAGTTAACTATCCAAGTAATTTTTAAATATGATTAGGTAAATGTAAAAAAGTAAACACATAAATAGATGTCTTTATAATAGCTAAAAAATTAATGATTGAAATCACAGCCATTTATTTTATGTGATTATAAAAATATTCCAGCCATATTTAATCATGTACATAAAAAACTTATTAAACACTAAACCCTTATTAAATCTGTCCATTATCAATAGATGTATRCCTTTCGACCTAAATATACAAGAGTTCACGACTATATACACTCTTACATGTTGACTATATACACTCTTACATGTTAACTACCGCATTTTTAAAAGTGGTACGTGAATCGTGTCCAGACTCTTTAGGAAACTTTTGTTTGGAGACAGTTATAGAAATCTAKAAACTTTTGAAGTTTTGAATAGAGAATGTTCTTTTTAGAAACTTTTAATAAGAAGGAGATCCTTCTCCGATGTAAATGTAAATAGAAAGAGACCCTTCTCCGATGTAAATGAATCTATTTCTTTGGATCAATGCAAATCCATCGTAAGTTTAAGATGTAGCTTGTACGCATGAGTTCTTTGAGTGCTGCAAGTTTTGTATTTATTTCAAGGGTTCAGTGACTGCTGTCATTTATTCTAACATTTTTATATTTTGATATTAAAGCCAGCTTGTTATCTGCTGCAAGATTGTTTGGCACAGCCGGGAGAGGTGAATGACAGCGGATAGAAAGTTTTTGAACTGCCGTAGCAGATTCAATTCGCTGAAGGAGTCCATTGAGGATTTACTTCAGTTCAGAGGTGAGAAGAAGAGTCAAGGGTGTTGGAAACGTATCAACGAATTTTTCATGCAGTTACATCCACATCCACATACATGTAGCTATATTAGGAATGCTTATACCTATCAATTGTGTGATTATTATTTTTGATTTTATATATGTTTAAGTTTAATGCTTTATTTTGCTTCCACTACTTGCTCAACAAGTAGTATCAGAGCAAGAATACAGGATTAAAGAAGATGTGATTGAGTGTGTATAAGTCATCCACCCTTCCTAGAAAATAATTAAATGAATAGAAACGCACCAACATTCTCAAACTTAAAAAATTGCAAAAAAATCCCATTATCGACGCTCCCCCATCCACACTGAGGCAGCGCTAATCTCTCAAACTCGCACTCCCCTTCCACACTCACAAGAGCGTCGATACAACAAATTAAAGGTTTTATGATTTTACAAGGTATGAAGTGGAGGATCCACTTTACAAGGTGAGGTGAAGGATTACAATATTATATAAAAAGGTGGATGAGGTCACATTTGTCTTATTATACATGTGAGACAATTGATATGGAGAATAGTGTATTAAACCTTGAGGTGAGCTTGCTTTTATGAAAAGTGAAGTTTTTTTTGGAAGGTGTCTTTTTCATAATAAAAGGCAGAAGAGTTTCAGGTTTTTTATAAAAAGTTTTAATTTAATAAAGTATTTTTTAAAATCTTTTAATAAAGTTTATATTTTGGGGGGTTTAATTTTAAATATAATAAAACTTTTTTAATATAAAAAGGTTCAGTTTTTTAAGCGGTGGTTTAGGAGTTTTCTGTTAATGGTGAAAGTGTAAAGTTTTAATTTTGAGGTGGATAAATTTAGGGTAAGTATAGCTTTGCGCTATGGAAACTCAAGATGTGGGATCTGCTTGTGTAGCAAGGATTGCAAAAGGCATTGGCTCGAAATACAAAGAAACCGACAAGCATGACAGACGAGGACTGGGAAGATCTAGATGCAAGAACTCTTAGTATCATTTGTTTATGTCTAGCAGATGAAGTGTTGTTTAACAGCACTAAAGATGATACAACAACATGTTTATGGAACATACTCGATAGTATGTATATGACAAATTCCTTGACGGACAAAATCTTCTTGAAGAGGAAGTTGTACATCTTACAGATGAAAGAAGGTACGAAAATTGCTAATCACTTGAATTTTTTCAATACTCCCATTTGTCAATTAATAAGTATGGAAGTAAAGTATGAGGATGAGGATAAGGCGGTTACACTACTGTGTTTTTTGTCTGAGTCTTGGGATCATCTGGTCACAACTATGTGGTTTAGCTCAACAGATACCATTGATTATGACATTGTTGTGGGAGCTCTGTTGTCTGAGGAGATGAGGAAAAGATCCAGTAAAGAAACCTCAACAGTAGAAGCAATGGAGGTCAGAGCTCAATCTATAGAAAGAGGGAAAAATTAGAGGGGTGCGTCAAGGTCTAAGTCAAATGGAAAGAAGAGTAAGAAAAAATGTTAGTTTTGTGACAAATCTGGGCATCTCAAGAAGGATTGTTGGAAAATACAACAAACATCCAAAGAGGACTCCACAAAAGAAGCAAATTCAGCTACATGTATGGTTGATGAACTTTTATCTGTCTGTTGTGTCTCTCCACATGTGTTCACATAGAAGGTGTAGGGCGTGAATGGTTGAGTCACCGTGAAATAATAAAATAAATAAAATTTTGTATTTACTTTGGAGTTGTAGAAATTATTGATTGCATGTAAATGAGCATATGTTTGTAAGACCTGGATACGCATGCGTACCCCTAGTTTATTAGGTCACCTATGATAGGTCTAGACATAGATTTTGGTAGATTGATATGTGGGGGGGAGGGGGCATGTATGTTGAGTTAGACTTAACTCAGTGAAATATTTAATGAGTTAAATTTGTTTTTAGATCAAAGAAGGTGGTTTTTCAGGTCCATGTTTTTTGGGTATGCGATGGTATTGTATCCATGGATTGCATGTAATGAAGCCTATAAAATACTTGGTGAACTCCACTATAAATGGGCCTGGAGGTAATTGGTGAAGGCTTAATTGGCCGGATTTTGTCAAAGTTGTTCGAATGTAAAGTTCGAGGTGGAGAAGTGTGTCCAGTTTAGGAAGGTGGGTGTGTAGAAAGGTTGATGTGTTGGCAAGTCAATCCATTGTTTGAGAGTATATGATGAAGGTAAGTTTGTATCCATGGAACTTGGAAAGTATAGCAAGGAAGTTGGGATCGAATAGGCTTGTTCAGTAATGCCAAGTTGCAACAATAGTTGTGGATAGGATCGATTGAGATATATGGTAACTCGGTCACCATCGGTTGCAAAATTCAAGAAGATTTAGGAAGAGGTATGAACGAGTCAACTGGTAACTACTCAAATGTGAAGTTATTTGGTTGTGATGCTTATGTTTTTTATCAACACTCTAAGTAGGACCCATATCAAACGGGTAGATCTTTGATATGGTGATGATGTTAAGGGATGCATACAGTGGGATCCTACTATCCACTGAATCATCATAGACATAGATGAAGTGTTTGATGAATATCCTTTTATAAAATCAAACATAGTAAAAGATGAAAGGTTCAAAGCATGGTTGGTAGCAGAAAGGTATTTGGAAGGTATTGATTTCCATGAAAGTTTCTCACTAGTTGTCAAAAACTTGTTTCTATTCATGTTGTGTTAGCATTGATTGTGATAGTACAACTAGTTGTTAAAAGGGTTTTACATGGCGTTATTTGGATAAGGGGATGTATATGGAACAACCAGAACTGTTAGTTCAAAATCGCAACAGAAGATTTGTTTGCAAACTCAAAAATCATTGTATGGCCTGAAGCATTTCAGGCAACTGGTACAAGATGTTTGATTCCTTCATGGTGAGTCAAATTTTACAAGAAGTGAGTATATCCATTATGTTTACGGTATATTCATTATCTTGGTGTGATATGTTATGCTTGTTGCAAGAACAATCATGGTTGAGATCAACATATTGGCTCAGTTGGTTAGGACGTTTATTATGAAGAATCTTGGAGCAAAAAAATAAATCTTGGGCATGGAAATACACAGAGACATGAAATATGGTAATCTTTATTATCACAACAAAAGTATGTGGAGAAGATACTTAGGAAATTCGGTATGAATAATGTGAAACCGGTAAAATCCCTTCGACTTTCCATTGTAAGTTATCTTCAGGTTTATGTCCTAATTGATGAAGAAGAAAATGTTTATATGTCTCGAGTATTATATTCTAGTAGCAAGTTTGATGATTGCGATGAGGAAATGGTCAGCATTTCACATGCAGTTGATGTTTTTAGTACACACATGGAAAAACTAGGTGAAGATAATGGAAAAGGGTGCTTCAAACACAGAAGCACAAGTATCAACTACAATGGTTTCAGTGATTTGGTCTATGGTTATGATTCATGAGATTTGGACAAGTGCATCGGTTTATTAGACATGTTACTGATGGAGACAAAATTTTCCATATTCGAGTGAATCGTTCAGGCATGTTCACATAACAATATTGTTAGAGAAGTTACGGAGCTGTGACAGTGTTTGGCTTCTCTTGTCTTGCAAAAAAATTGATGAATTTATTAAGGGCATGATATATGAGGTAAATCAAGGTGGAGATTGTTGGAAACATGCCAACGAATTTTCCATGCATTCGCATCTACATGCCTGCAGTTATATTAGGAATGTGCATGCATGCAATCTATTTATGAACTATTCATGTAACTATGTGATCTATTCATGATCAGTTTGTGTAACTGAGTGATAGGTGTTATATATACAAGCATACCCATAAAGATGAGGGGGAAATGCAATTCAATGTGTAGTGAGTGTGTGAGAGAAAGACGCAATACTGAGATGTTGTGTGTATGAGAGGAGAGGATGGTTGTATGTCTGGATTAGCTATTGTAATTCTCCATTGAATAAAAAGAATACCAATTATCATTGCCGTGGTTTTTCCGCATTGGGTTTCCACATAAATCAATGTTTCAATTGTGTGATTGTTGTTATTGGTTTTATGCATGTTTAATCTTGCTTCTTAATGCTCTGTTTTACTTCCGTTGCTTAACAAGTGATATCAGAGAAAAAGGACACGATTGAAGAAGATTTGATTGAGTGAGTATCAGATCATCAACACTACCTAGACAATTATTGAATGAGTAGAGACACACCGATGCTCTCAAGCTTAAGAAACTGCAAAAATCTCATTATCGACTCACATGGTTTGTTCACCACAAACAATTGATCAACGCTCCCCCATCCACACTAAGGGAGCGCTAATCTCTCAAAATCGTACTCCCCTTCCACACTCACAAGAGCGTCGAAATAACCAATTAAAGGTTTTATGATTTTATAAGTTATGAAGTGGAGGATCAACTTTACAAGGTGAGGTGGAGGATTGCTTTATTATATAAAAAGGTGGATGAGGTCACATTTGTCTTATTATACATGTGAGACAAATGCCATGGAGAATAGTGTATTAAACCTTGGAGGTGACATTTTATGAAAGGTGAGGTTTTTTTGGAAAGTGTCTTTTTCATAATAAAAGGCAAGAAGAGTTTAAGGTTTTTTGATAAAAGGTTTTAATTTAATAATGTTTTTTTTAACCTTTTAATAAAAGTTCATATTTTGGGGGTTTAATTTTAAATATAATAAAAGTTCATATTTTGGGGGTTTAATTTTAAATATAATAAAACTTCTTACTAAAAAAAGGATGAGTTTTATAAGTGATGGTTTTTTATTTTTCTGCTAATGGAAAATGTGTAAAGTTATAAGTTTGAGGTGGATAAATTTAGTGGTAAGAATAGTTTTGCACTATGGAAACCCAATATGTGGGATCTTCTTGTGTAGCAAGGATTGAAAAAGGTATTCGTTGGAAAGACAAAGAAACTGACAAGCATGAAAGACGATGACTGAGAAGATCTGGATGTAAGAGCTCTCAATACCATTTGTTTGCGTCTAGCATATGAAGTGTTGTTTGACATCACTGAAGAGGATACAAATACAAGTTTTTGGAACATACTAGAGAGTATGTATATGACAAATTCTTTGATGAAAAAAATCTTCTTGAAGAGGCGGTTGTACATCTTGTGGATGAAAGAAGGTATGAAAATTTCTAATCACTTCAATGTTTTCAATACTCCAATTTGTCAATTATCTAGTATGGAAGTAAAGTACGAAGATGAGGACAAGGCGGTTACACTACTGTGTTCATTACTTGAGTCTTGGGATCATCTGGTCACAACTATGTGGTTTAGCTCAACAGATACCATTGATTATGACACTATTGTGGGAGCTTTGTTGTTTGAGGAGATGAGGAAAATATCTAGTAAAGAAAACTCAACAGTAGAAGCGATGGTGGTTAGAGGTCGATCTACAGAAAGAGGAAAAAATCAGAGGGGTACATCAAGGTCTAATACAAAAGGAAAGAAGAATAACAAAAAATGTTGGTTTTGTGGCAAATCTGGGCATCTCAAGAAGGATTGTTGGAAAAGACAACAAGCATCGAAAGTGGACTCCACAAAAGAAGAAAATTCAGTTACATGTATGGTTGATGAAGTTTTTTCTGTCTGTTGTGTCTCTCCACGTGTGTTCACATGGAAGGTGTAGGGAATAGATGGTTGATTCACCGTAAAATAATAAAATAAATAAAAGATTGTATTTGCTTTGGAGTTGTAGAAATTATTGGTTGCATATAAATGGGCATACATTTATAAGACCTGGATAGGCATGCGTACCCATGGTTTATCAGGTCACCTATGAAACTTCTAGACAGAGATTTAGGTATATTGATATGTGGGGGGGGTGGGGGTATGTATGTTGAGTTAGACTTAACTCGGTGAAAGAGTTAATGAGTTAAATTTGTTTTTAAGTCAAAGAAGGTGGTTTTTCGGGTCCATTTGTTTTCGGTATACTGTGGTATTGTATCCATGGATTGCATGTTATGAATCCAAAAAATTCTTCGTGAAATCCATTTTAAATGGGCTTGGAGGTAAGCAATGAAGTTTTACCTGGATGGATTTGGTCAAAATTGTTTGAATGTAAAGTTTGAGGTGGAGTAGTGTGTCCAGTTTAGTAAGGTGGGTCTATAGAACAACTGATGTGTTGGCAGGTCAATCAAGTGTTTGAGAATATATGATGAAGGTAGGTTTCTATCCATGGAACTTGGAAAGTATTGCAAAGAATATCGGATCGAATAGGCATGTTCAGTAATGCCAAGTTGCAGCAATAGTTGTGGACAGAATCATTTGATCTATTTGGTAACTCGGTCACCATCGGTTACAAAATTCAAGAATATTCAGGAAGAGGTATGAATAGGTCAACTGGTAATTACTCAAATGTGAAGTTATTTGGTCGTGATGCTTATGTTTTTTATCAACACTCTAAGTAGGACCCATATCAAATAGGTATATCTTTGATATGGTGGTGATGTTAAGGGATGCATACTGTGGGATCCTACTATCCACAGAATCATCATAGACATAGATGCAGTGTTTGATGAATATCCCTTTATAAAATCAAACATAGTAAAAGATGAAAGGTTCAAAGCATGGTTGGTAGCAGAAAGGTATTGATTTCCATGAAAGTTTCTCACCAGTTGTCAAAAACTTGTTTCTCTTCATGTTGTGTTAGCACTGGTTGTGATAATACAACTAGATATTAAAACGGTTTTACATGGAGTTTTCTAGATAAGGGGATGTATATGGAACAACCGGAACTATTAGTTTAGAATCACAACAGAAGATTTGTTTGCAAACTCAAAAATCATTGTATGGCCTGAAGCATGCCAGGGAACTAGTAGAATATGTTTGATTCCTTCATGGTGAGCCAAATTTTACAAGAAGTGAGTATAGCCATTATGTTTTTGGTATATTCATTATGTCGTTGTTATATGTTATGCTTGTTACAAGTACAAGCATGGTTGAGATCAACATATTGGCTCAATTGGTTAAGACATTTGTTATGAAGGTTCTGGGAGCAACAAAATAAATCTTGGGCATGGGAATAAACAGAGATAGGAAATATGGTAAACTTGGTTATCACAACAAAAGTATGTGGAGAAGATACTTATGAAATTCTATATGAATAATGTGAGACCGATAAAATCCCTTTAGCTTTCCATTGTAAGTTCTCTTCAGGTTTATGTCCTAATTGATGAAGACAAAAAGGGTTATATTTCTTGAGTATTATATGCTAGTAGCAAGTTTGATGATTGCGATGAGGAAATGGTCAACATTTCACATGCAGTTGGTGTTGTTAGTAGACACATGGAAAAACTAGGTGAAGAGCATGGAAATAGGTACTTCAAACACAGACACACAAGTATCACCTACAATGGTTTCAATGATTTGGTCTGTGGTTATGATTCATGATATTTGGACAAGTGCATCAATTTATTAGACATGTTATTGATGGAGATAGAATGGTCCATATTGGAGTGAATCATGTAGGCATGTTCACGTAACAATATTGTTAGAGAAGTTTTAGAGCTGTGATGGTGTTTGGATTCTCTTGGATTGAAAAAAAGGTGATGAATTAATTAAGGGCATGATATATCAGGTAAATTGTTGTCAAGGTGGAGATTGTTGGAAACATGCCAACAAATTTTCCATGTAGTCACATCCACATGCATGTAGCTATGTTAGGAATGTGCATGCATGCAATCTATTTATGAATTGTTCATGTAACTATGTGATCTATTCATGATAAGTTTGTGTAACCTAGTGATAGATGTTATATATATGAGCATACCCATAGAGGTGAGGGGGAAATGAAGTGCAATGTGTAGTGAGTGTGTGAGAGAAAGACGCAATACTGAGCTGTTGTGTGTTTGAGAGGAGAGGATGGTTGTATGACTGGGTTGGATATTGTAATTCTCCCTTGAATAAAATGAATATTGATTATCATTTGCGTGTTTTTTTCCCGCATTGGGTTTCAACACAAATCACTATGTCAATTTTGTGATTGTTCTTCTTGGTTTTATGCTTGTTTAATATTTCTTTTTAATGCTTTGTTTTTCTTTCGCCACCCAATTGAGAATTTATGTTATTGTGGTATAACGAGTGTGAGGAGGGCATTTTTTTAGGAGAAGCATTGTCCGATTTATTTTTTCATCATATTTTCGAGAGAAAAATCCATCTAGGGTTTCATTTGGTTGGCGATCTTTACTTCCATTGNGGGGGGGGGGGTCTACAAAGGGTAGAGGCCAACGATAACGAAGGGAATTTTACGTTGAGTGAAACAAGAAGATATAAAATGGAGAGAGGTGTCCTTAGGAGCCATCTTTTCATAGTCACAGATCGAAGGTCTCATATCCAAACCATGATTTACTAAACACCAAGCCAATGTAGAGTTCGATTTGAGGAATGTTGTAAATGTTGTATAGAGGAATCAAGGCGACTTGGGAGATCTTAAATTTGACCCAAATTTAGTGGAACTAGGTGAAATTTCAACTAATTAAATTTAGTTGGTCAGCAAGAAAGAATTTTTCTCCAAATAAAATCTTTGAACGAAAGTCCCATCTTGATTTTGGTAAAATTTCAACTAATTAAATTTAGTTGGTCAGCAAGAAAGAATTTTTCTCCAAATATAATCTTTGAACAAAAGTACCATCTTGATTTTGGTAGCACAAAAATCCTATAGCATGCAGATTCAATCAACCACTCAATCAGTGTGTCACAGTTACAAATATTGCATGGTAAAATACTTTGTCACTGAGCATTACTACATAGATCCCCAACTACACGGTAGACTGCGCGTTGTGATGGTAACACTTATAAAGTGATTTGTTTTCATAAAATCAACATTGTGCCACACATAGCACATAAGCTCACAAGCACAACAAAACTCAGAAATTCTCGTGAATATGTCAATAGATCTTTGTCTCCAACAACTTCGGCAAAATTACAAATAGAGCTTGTGCTCTCAGACTTCTTCCACTCCTTACACAACTATTGCTACTAACTATCAACTAACATACTCTCTCTGTGTATCTCGACTACCTACATACTCGGACATATAAATATTAAGATAGAGACTTCATGTAGAACCAAACTGACTCAAACAATTAAGATGGCAATAAATACGAATGACTCTATCTGCATAACACACATAGAGAAAGATAAATATCGACTTATTAATAATGCTCATGTTAACACTCCTTGTTGTGTCTAACTGTGTAACATCCCTGCTGGCCATGACAGACATTGTCGGAAAAATCATAAATCTCATGACTTATAATTAGTATCTCCAACACTCCCCCTAAATTATAAGTAGGTGGGATTATAAGACACAAAATTTTACATCCAAAAACTTAGATTGACATTAACTTTCATATATCTACGACTGCTGCAACTCCTAGACAAATATGTAGTTTCTCAAATGCATCCTTTGCCAAATCATTTGTGAAAATATTTGCAATTTGTTCTTTAGACCTACAAAATTCTAAGCAAATTTCTTTGTTATTCACCAATTCTCTCATAAAATAATACCTTGTAGAGATGTGCTTGTTTTCTTCTATGAAACGCATGATTCTTGGATAGCATGATGGAGGAGTTTTTATCACATAAAATTGTAGTCAGTTCCTGTTGTTCCTGCATCAAATCCTTTAACATTATTCTCATTCAAACAACTTGACAAGTTTCTCTTGTAGTTGCGACATACTCAACTTTAGCTGAAGAAAGAGTCAGAATGGGATGATTCCTTGATGCCCATGACACTATAATTGTTCCAAAATGAAATGTGTACCCATAGGTACTTTTCATGTCATCTATGTTTCCTCCACAATCACTGTCAGTATATCCAACAAGTCTGAAATTTTTTGAAGTAAAATACAAAATGCCAAAATATTTTGTTCCATTCACATATCTCAGAATTCTCTTATCTTCCTTCCAATGGGATTATTTTGGAGTTTCCATGAACCTTGAAATCATACTCACTCCATACATAATATTAGTCCTTGTTACTATAAAATACATAAGACTACCAACCAACCTTTTAAATAGAGTGAGATCCACTTTAGATCCTTCATCCTCATTGCTTAACTCCAGTCCTATTATGACAAGTGTTTGGGCTTCTTTGGAGTTTATCATGTTGAATCTTTTCAAAATTTCATGTGCATATTTGGAATGTGAAATAAATATACCAACTTTGTATTGGTGAACTTCAATGCCTAGAAAATATCTCATAAGCCCTAGATCATTCATTTCAAACTGATCCTTATGATTGACTTAAATTATTTTATCCCAAAGTCACATGTAAAAATCAAATCATCCACATCTAAGCAAACAATTAACATATTACCTTGTTGATTGGATTTGGTATACAATGTTGGCTCACAATAACTTCTTTGAAATCCATTCTGAGTGAGATAGGAATCTATGCGACTATACCAAGCTCTGTGAGCTTTCTTTAATCCATACAGTGCCATCTTCAATCTGTATACTTTGTTTTCTTGTCTTGGAATATCATAGCATTGTGGTTGTTCCACATATACTTCTCCTTCCAAATGACCATTCAAAAATGTTGACTTTACATCCATTTGATAAATAGGCCATTTATTCTTCACAACAATGGCCAACATAGTTCTAATTGTTTCCATGCATGCAACTGATGCAAATGTTTCATTGAAATAAATTCCAGGTGGTTGTGTAAAACCTCTTGTAACTAACCTTTCCTTGTTCTTATGTACATTTCCATTTTCATTTTGCTTGGTTTTATAAATCCATTTGACACTTAAAACATCCTTGTCCTCAGGTACATCTACCAATTTCCATGTCTGATTATTCTCTATGCACTTAATTTCTTCATCCATGTCTTATGCCCATACATCATCCTTGACAACTTCTTCAAACGTTAATGGATCATCTATTTGTGAAAACAGAACAAAGACTGAGAGTGAATTTTTTCTATCAATATTGTAGATTTCACGCAAACTTCTTGTCTTGCTTGGTAACATACTTTCTAATGTTGTATCTGGAGATGTAGAACTACTTGGACCACTTTCTAGAGTTTGTTGCATTGTAGGTGTGGAATGTGCACCTGTACATCTCACTGGAGTAGTTTGAGTTGAGATTTGTGTCACAGTTCCAAGAGTGGAAGGAACTATGCATTGAATTGTAACTGGTGTTTGAACCACTTAATCCTCCATATCATCATGCCGTATACCATCAATAATTTTAACTGTCCTTTCTATGCTTCCATCCCACACTTCATTTTGTGCAAATTGAACATAGCAGTTGATCATAAATTTTCTTGCAATAGGGTCATACAATTTGTATGATTTTGTATCTTCAAAGTACCAAAAAAATATACATTATGTCCTTTTTTATCTAAATTATTTCTCAATTCATATGTAACATGTGTGTATGTGACATAACCAAAACAATTTAAGTGCAAAACATTATGTTTCATACCTGTCGAGGCTTCTTGAGGAATTTTGTTTTTCACGCTCTTTGTTGGAAATCTGTTCATGATGTCTATTGCAATTTCTACTACCTTATCCCAATAGTCATTTGAAAAATGTTTGGCTACAAACATATTGTGTGTCATTTCCATGATGCTGCGATTCTTCCTTTCCACAACACCATTATGTTGTGGTGTATACCGTGTAGTAAATTGCTTGTAAATTCCATGAACTTTACAAAAGCTATGAAAATTTCTTGAAACATATTCACCAACTCTGTTAGTTCTTATAAAATTGATGTAATAACCACCCTGCTTCTCCACAAATGATTTGAACTGCCGAAAAAATCCAAATGCATCATATTTATGTTTTAGAAATTAAATCCATGTTTTTCTTCATAAATCATCAATAAATGTTATAAAAAAAGGTACTACCTCCTATAGATGGTGTTTGCATTGGTCCAAAAATATTTGAATGTAAAATTTCCAATGGAGTTTTTTCTCTATATGACTTTCCAACTAGAAATGGATCACTATGTTTCTTTCCAATGATGCATCCTTCACATATTCTTTCTGGTTTTTTAATTTATGGTAATCCTTTCACCATATCCTTTGTATGTAGCAGCTTCAGACCTCCAAATTTTAACTCCCAAATATGAAATTCCATAGGCACAAATAATCCTGCACTTCATATTGGAACGCTTCCTAAAACTCTTCTCCATTGTCTTCTTCCTTCTTGGAACTACGTGCACTACCTTTTTCTTCTTTGGAACAATCTGCAGTTTATTCTTTGCTTTCTATTGTAAATGTAGTGTCAGAGTACACATATTCTACTTCATAGACAACTTGTGTTGTTTTTCTCTTCATGGATGGATTAAATGTCAATGGAAACATTATGTTTCTTGTTATCTGAATTCTTGAAATAATCTAGTTGCTTGGATATCTCTCCAAAATCACACAATGATTATCTTTCATGTGGATTCTATACCTTTTCTGTAATAGCTATGATCCGGATTATTTTCAAAACGAAATGAGAGAGGAGATATAATAAATAAATATATAGATATATATCATATATCCAATAATATAACAAAGATATATCAGAGATATAACCATAAACACATATATACTGTAATACACAATTTCTATTAATGAGACAAATGTACAAAACTATAGAAATACAGAGTGAAAGACTCGCTAGAATGGTTGCATATTATCTATGAGAAGAGATGTGAAGGTTACTCACATTTGAAAGAATATTATTGTTACAATGAGGCTCCAAATGCCTTTTTATCATAAATAAAATCCAAAACTCTACCCCTGGAATATGAAAAGACAACAATTTGTGAACCTTGTTTTGGTTACTTTGGTGAATCAACTTCCCGGGGGTGTAAATTTGGCATATAATCTCTGTTTTGGGAGAACAATAGATCATTGGGAAGGTATCAATGAGTTGATTCACTTTTGGGGCTAAATCATGAAAAAATGTCATTTAGGCCCTCAAAATGGCCCTAGAAGTTTAGGACTCGAAAAACTGCTAAAAATAGTAAATTGTCAAAAAATTGTTTTGAGCCAGTTGGGATAGGTGGGTTGCCACCAATATCCACCTGGATCAATCCTCCCTCCTTAGGAACAAATGGTGTCAATTGATTTGATTTCTCATGGGAGAGGGGGAAGCGTTTGCTGAATTTGAACTTTGGTGAGTTGCTTGCCTTGTTATACAAGTTGCACTGCTTGGCTTGTAGAAGGTTGTCGAGAACCTCATGTTGGAAGGGCTAGACCTTTTTAACCAGTTGAAATACCTGATATGAGTGTGTGTAGAAGCAATCTTTTTTCTTTTTTGCAATATTTTTGACCTACTTTTGTTGGATGGAAGTTGCTTGGACTGAGGTTGGAGTGGTTGCGGTGTCCTTTTGTTTGCCTTTTCAATAGATTGTGAAGAAGTTGAATTTTGTAGTATGAGATACTACCTTGCGACACTATTTAGGTGGGACAATAGTAAGAAATACCTCTGGTGTCCTTTAGAGATGACCCTTAGATTAACAATGACACTATGGGGTCGAGAATCATAAATAGCATGGCACTTCTACATATACAGCTGGACCAAAAGAACATCACAAACATCCAGTGGGGGAACATCACATAATAACTCATTCTTGAACAACTGGATATTGTATGACAATAAACACTACTAGGTGACATGAAGATATCTCCCCTAGAGAAGCCACCTAATGTTGTATGGTTGTGGGTGTGGTGTTATCGACAATCCAAAATGTTTGACAACCTCTGTTGAGATGAGGTTGTTCTAGCTTCTAATATCAACAATAAAATGAAGCAAGGTCCCCTTCACCCACATCTGTGAATGGAAAATATGCTCCCTCTCTTCAGGATCTACTAGTTCTTCTGGTTGAATTTTTGTGGTCGTGACAGTAGTAGTGGGGTCTGCATTGATAATATGTCTTCTACCAGTATTTGGAGAATCAGATTGTGAATCAAGGTTCAGATCCTTTTCTTTGATCTTGAGCACCAATGACTATTTTGAGCGACATTCATCGGTGTTGTGCCAAGGGCCTTTATTTAATTGCACCATTTTCCAGTGTCCTTCTTCATCTTTCTGTTACCCTTATTTTCTTGTGGCTTTGACTGGTTTTACGAAGGCTGGTTGTTAGGGCCATTGTTACCATGCTTTGGTTGTTGCAGATTTCTAGACCCAAACTCCTGTTTGTTCTGGTGCCTAAATTTTTTCTCAATTTTGACAACATATCGATGGGTATCTCCCAGTGATGAGATGTCAAAAAAATCCTTCGGTTTGGATGTACCTATGCAGGTCCTCATAGTATTTCAGAACCGGATGCCACTCAGACTCTTTGATACCTAGCTTGGTGTGTAAGGTATGAATTTTTTTTGTGAAATCCAACATTGTTTGGCCCCTCTCTTGCCGTAGTGTGGTCCATTTCATGTATCGGTCATCATAGTTACCGATAGAGTAATATTGTTCCTTGATTTCATCCACAAAAAAAACCATGTGGGCTCGACCCCATATATTTCAATCTCCTCTGTCGAAATTTTCTCCTAGTAAGTTTCCCACAAATGTTTGACATGGGGGAGAGCCTTAAGGAGTGTGAAGGTGATATTTTCCTTGTCAGAAAAATTATGAACATAGAAGTAAACTTATAACAACTTTAACCATTTTTCTAGGTCATCCGCATCTTTCTGACCTTCAAATATGAGAATATCAAAATTAACTTGTACCTTGAAAGGAGAGGTGCTTCCAAAGTGGGAAATTGATGAAGAATTTCTTGTTGTTATTAGCAGGTGTTGAAGGATGTGGGTAAAATTATCCATTATTTCATCCCTCTGTCACAAGAGAGCTTACACAAGAAACAAATTAATAGGATCTTATGCTCTTTCATTTTTATTTTCTTCCGTCGTGGAGATTTTATTGGGCATGCCTGATATGTATTTATGAGCGGAAAAAAATGAATAATAGACTGAATACAATAACAAAAAGATATATAGAAAAACGTATATCCAGTGAACAATAAATTCTATTAAATAAATCAAATAGGTTGAAACTGTTAAACTGCAGAACTGAAAACAACTGGCTCGAATGGTGGAAACTATCTCCGAGAAGAGATGTGAATTCTACGCGCATCCATATGAGAATACTGATTACAATGAGGCTTCAAAGGCCTTTTTAACATTAATCAAGAATTACAAAACCCTAGACATCAAAAAACCTAACCCTAGGAGATGGAACACCAAAAGTTATGTGGGTCATAATGGGTAAGTTGGTACCTCAACTTCCTGGGATCGTAACTTTTGCATATGACCTTCATTTTAGGAGCATGATATCTCATTGGAAAGGTACTTTCGAGAACTACACATTGTGTCCTAAAACTATCACTCTGTCTACAATTTGACTATGGCAAGCCAAAAAAACATTATTTAGGGCCCCTAAACTGCCTTGGAAGTACAAAAAGATGTACAGACATGAAAACTTCCAAAATAAGCCCGTTGGATTAGGTGGGTGGCCACCAATCTCCACCTGGAATGTGTGCAGGGATTCAAAAATCTCCGATAGTGTAGAACCCACAATTACAAAGCATTATATAAGAACGTTTTGAACTAAAAAATGTCAAGAGGAGCTAGTCCTCCCCCTTTAGGAAGCAATGGTCTCCATTGCATTGAGTTACCCGATCAGCTGAGGAAATCACTGCTGAATTTGGATTTAGGTGATCCACTTTCCTTGGTGCAAGAGATTCACTACCTTGACAACCCGATAAAGTTGGATCCTATGCTAGTGATATGAAAATGAAAAATTCTTGTGTGTACAAATTTGCAAGTGAAATAGTTATGTGATTTAGGCAATTGGTGAAGTTGCAAACACATAAAATTAATGATTTTTTTATCTTAACATGAGAAACATAAATAGACATAAAAAACCATCATAAGAAATCACATAACACAACAAAATGATATAGGAGTTCACCCCTCTCTTGGGCTACATCCCCTGGTCCAACTTAAAATGAATCATTTTTCATTAATTCTCAAAGTGTAAAAATCAGTGCTTTAAAATGCTCAGAATGGAAAATAAATGGCTACAATGGCTCCAAAATGTCCAAAACCCTATTTGGGATCTTCTTTCACTTGGTTTGGCCAAAAACCGAGAAGAAAACACTTCTTGGAAGTTTTTCTCCAATAGCTTGTTATACCTGCTCGCCAAATTGCACTCTGTTAAAACTAAACATGGCTCCAAGCGTTTCCTATGCTAAAATCCAGCACCATGCATCGTTCTACAAAATTGGGCAAACTGTCGCATCGTTAGAGTGTCAAACACCTTAACCATCGGAGGTTATGGTCACGTGGAGGGGTACATGGACAAGGGCTAGAACAACTTCCCACGCTCAATGGCTTATCTGTTGGAGCATCTGCACCATAATCATGCGTTAAGGTCATGGTGTAGTGACCAAGGGATTAACCGTTGGTTCTCCGCACTATCAGACATATGGCATATGGTATGTTGTGAGTTCATGACCAGGGCTGGGGCTAAACCCTGACCCTTTCTCCACCCAACAAAACTTTGATTCAAACTTATATATCAGTTAAGAACTATAGTGTTAAGAACCACCATGTGGGCAAGCTGGTAGCCCAGCCTTTGCCAAGACTTTTCCATATACATAGGTCCCATGTTCGACCCCGACAATATCTGTAAAATTTTACACCAACAACCAATTAAGGGGTGCCACATGGCGGCACCTAGCTAGGCCATGTGGCACCTTTTCATTCGACGACCAGTATGCCACGTGTCGACCACCAATTGGTCCATGTCAACCACTGCTACATTAACTAACAAATTATCACCTGACACATGTCTAGTACATTCCCCCTACCATGTCAGTAGTACAGTATTCACATTCAGAATGTATGTAGTGTATGAACAGTACAATCATCATTTTTTTTGCCTATTTGGAAAAGTGGGAAGAACGTGATATCTCTCACATATGATGTTTGTTTCATCCCATTCAAGTTGCATTGGTATCGTGAGGACAATATCGACACAATGAATCTATTTTCAAGGAATTCTAAGCACTTTGATTTTTAAGCATATTTTGATCCCTTGGATCACTCCTCCCCATTGGGAAGATTTTGGACCTCCAAAAGACTACTTTCAGTCAATATGAAGATGAGGGCACAATTCCCTCACCTTTCCAACCTAAATCCATTTATCTTTGCTTAGATTTGTGCCTTTAATACCAACATAAAGGTATTCCACATTCCCTCATTTTAAAGTTCTCATCCTCCTGTCAGAGATTGTATCCTCATGCAATTCTGAAAGATATTATGGTGAGAATTCATATATGTAAGGAATCTAAACATGCTCTCCTTAATCATCAATCAAAGGAGGCTCATACAATCTCAAATTCTTAACATTAACAACTACATACATTTGCATATAAGGAGGCAAATCCAAACGGAAGGAATTGTTACCAATCTTTTCAAGAATCATGAAAGGTCCATATCTAATTGGTTTCATTTTTTTACCTTATCCTTTAAGCCTCTCTTTGTTAATGTAAATCCAAACTTCATCTTCAACTTGGAAACTATGATCAACATGATGCTTTTCATGTCTTGTCTTGTACTTGACTTGGCTCTTTTCCAATTGTTCTTGTACCATTTGATACACCAACTGAATTTTTTCAATGAACTTATTTTCTCTATCAATGTCATAATGACCATCAATAGAAATATCCTTCCCAAAGATAAAATCTAAAGGAGATTTTGGAAAATAACCAAAACATGTCTCAAATGGAGATGTTTGAGTCAAAGAGTTCTTATCCCGGTTATAAGCATGCTGAATGTAGTGTAGGTGCTCATCCCAAAGTTTAGGATGTTTGCTAAAATAACCATGAAGATGTACTATTTTTATATCTACCACTTATGTTTAACCATCGTTTTGTGTATGAAATGTTGTGCTCTTTTTCAGCTTGGTGTCCATGAGTTCCCATCCTGACCAAAAGTTTCCAATAAATTGAGAATCCCGATCAAAAATAATGGATTTGGGAAACCAAAATTGTACCCAAACATGTTGAAAGAACATTTATGTCATTGGTTAACTGTAACATGCTTCTTACAAGGCATCAACATACACATTTTATTGAAACAGTCAACCACAACATAAAGATAATAATGAATTTTTTTGACATAGGTAGACCTCCTACAAAGTCCATGGAAATGTCTTCCCAAGGACGAGAAGGAACCGGAAGTGGAGTATACAAACCAAAATTTCTATTGCTAGTCTTTCTTGTAGCACACAAAGAATATCTTTTTACATATCTTGAAACACTTTTATTCATTTTAGGACAATAACAATACCCTTGCAAATTAGGCATTGTCTTGCCTACACCAAAGTGGCCAACAATAAGAGAGGAATGTTCTTCCATTATGATGTTGACTCTTTCACCCTATGGAATACATAGCTTTCCAAGATGATACAAAATCTTATCATGCACATGGTAATCCAATTTCTCAACTTGGTTAGAATGACACAAAGTTGCATAAACCTCTTTAAAATCAACATCTAAAGCATAATGTTCAACATAGCTCTCATGCATGGTAGAATTATTCTTAAGAATAACTGAAGCACTAACAATAGGCCTAGAAAGCATATCAACAACTTTGTTATAAATACCTTTCTTATACCTAATAACCAAATGGAATTGTTGTAGAGAACCCATCCATCTAAAGTGTCTTGCTTGATGTAGCTTTGTTTGTGATTGCAAGTATTGCAATGGTTGATGATCTGTGTGAATGATAGTTTATTTCCCCAACAAAGAATGTTTCCATTTTTTCACACTTTGTACCAATGCATACAACTCCTTATCATATGTAGGATAATTAATCATAACACCATTAAAAGTTTTAGAATGAAAACAAATGGGATTACCATGTTGTGACAAGACTGCTCCCATTTCATTATTACTTGCATCTGTTTGGATATCAAATGGATGTCTCAAATTAGGAAGTGAAAGAACTGGAGCTGAACTAATCTTCTCCTTCAATGCATCAAAATATTTTTGTTTCTTTCCTCCCCATTGGAAGAATTGTTTGATGCTTGTCATTGCACGTAATGGAGCTACAATTGAAGAGAAGTTAGCAATAAACTTTCTCCAATAAACTTTCTCCAATATTGGGTTTCTCCCAAAAATATTCTTACCTCTGTCACATTGTTGGGCTTGGGCCAATCCAAAATGAATTTGACCTTGGAAGGATCAATTTCCAGTTCTCCTCCTCCAACAATATATCTCAAGTAAATAAGTGAGGTATTTCCAAACTCACATTTAGACGTCTTCAAAAAACAAATATTCTTTCTTCAAGACATCTAAAACTTGCTTTACATGCATAACATGCTCTTCACGAGATTTTCTAAATATCAAAATTTCATCCAAGTAGACAATCACACAATCATCAATAAAATGACTTAAAGCATCATTCATAACTCTCATGAATGTAGCAAGAGCATTACAAAGCTCTAATGGCATAACCATCCATTCAAACAAACATTGATTTTTTTTGAAAGATGTCTTCCACGTGTCTCCTTCAACAATCCTAATCTAATGATATCCACTTCTCAAATCTAACTTAGTAAAATACTTAGCATCTTTCAATTGATCAATCAAATCATCAATTCTAGGAAGAGGATAACTATTCTTTATCGTAATCTTGTTCAAGGGTCTAAAATCTACACACATGCGCCATGTACCATATTTATTTGGTACTAAAACAATTGGTGAACCGCATGGCGATGTTCTTGGCATGATAACCCCTTTGTCAAGAAACTCTTTGATTTGTTTTTTAATTTCAGGAATCTCCATGACTGACATCATGTACATACCAATGTTTGGAAGAGGAAAATATTGTTGCAACTGTATCTCATGTTGGATACCTCATTTAGGAGGAAATCCTTTTGGTTCCTGAAACATCTCATCATATTGGTTAACAACTTCATATAAATAATATTTTAACTTTGCATCACAACCTTGGAAAGCTTCTTTTTCATCATTTTCTTTGGGTTTGATCATCAAGAGTACAAAGTTCTTACTAGCATTGACTAATCTCTTCATTTTTCCAACATTTACAAGTGACAAATTCAACTTATTTGTATGTGATCTAACAATGTACACAACTCCATTTTTAAACAAATTGTATTTTTTCTCATGACGATGAAAGATGGATTTCCTATCATATAAATATGGGCTCCCCAACACAATACCACAAATATCCAATGGAATAACATCGAGATATACCTCATCTATAAAGTTTACAATGATGGAAAATCTAAGTTTATATCTTCTTGTCACATGCAATTTGGCATTGTCACATATCCATCCTAGAGGATATGGTTTAGGATGTGGAGTAGTTTCCAAATGCAATTTCTTAACAGTGTCTTCACATATGAGGTTTTCTTCATGTCCAATATCAAAAAGAGTATCTATCTTGGTATGCTTTTAAATAACCCTTATGTGGAAAATATCTATTCTTTCTTTTTCATGTTCAGCTTCATTGAGGCTACCACTTAAAGAACTAGTACTTGCAATAGAATCCTTACCTTGAAAACCTATGGCTGCAATTTTTGTTTCATTTCCTGAATCCAAACCTAAATCATGTTGTGTAGTTGCAACAGTCTTTGGTTTAGTTTTTTTTTGAACTTTTTAGGTCTCTTTTCAGGATGAAGTTTCCAACAATGGTCTTCATCATGACCATGTTTTGAATAGTATTTACATGTGAGTTTTTCTCCCTCTTTCCTGACTGAAGCATTCTTCCTTCCATTCCCTTTTAATTTCTTCTTCCCTTTGTCTCCATTATAAAATGGGTTCTTCCTGCCCTCTTGAGGTTCATTCCTCCCTCTTTCTTCCAAATGAGTTGCATTTACACAAACTTCATCTAGATTTGTAGGGTTAAACATAATTATTGTGTTTATCAAGTAGCAATGCAATCATCATATGTATTTGAGTAAAGTTTATTGAGAAGATAAATCTATACCCAAAATCAAATCTCTTCTTCTAAATTCTTGAGTGTAGCTTTGCACATTTTTCCCTTTAGCTTGTCTAATTTTTTTCCAATCCATAATAACTTTATGCATGTATGCTAATGGATAAAATTGCCTTTTAATTGCAACAATAAAATCATTCCAGGAGGATAAAACTATACCATGTTTCTTCATGTCCTGTTGAATTTTGGCTTCCCACAAAATAAGTGCTGCACTTTCCAATCTAAAAGAAGCAAGTTCAATCTTATTTTCATCATATTGGATTATTTGTATCCTACAATACACTTCAATTTGACAAATCTAGTTATCCAATTTCTCAACATTTACCTCTCCAATGTACATAGTAAATTCAAAATTAATACCAAGCTTAAGCAAAGGAGTTTGTGAGGGAATTTTACCATGTTCTTCTCAAGAATTTGGAGGTGGTTTTGAAATGGTAGAAGAAGTGGAATATGGAGGTGAAGGAGGTGGAGTATCACCATTCCCCCCATTTCCTTTTGTAGTTTTATCACCACTATCTTCATTACCTCTTGGAGGATTTGAGATTTCACCTTGCAACCTTGCATTCCTTTATTCAAATAAAACTTTCACCATTTATTTCATATCATAAAAATATTTTCTGGAAGTTTCATCTTCTGAAGTAAGAGTTTCATGATTCTCCCCATGAGCCATACTTGGTGAATCCCTCCTTGAAGCTTTAGGTGATTGTGTAGTTCTCATTATTGAAAGTTGAGAACTTGGCTCTACAAGTTGACCTTCTCCTCTTGTTAGCTTCAACCTTGTAAGCATCAGAAAAAAAACACTTGCAAACAATCAAGCCTTCAAAAACCTTTTCTCTGATACCAACTTGATCTGAAAATGAAAAAGGCTTGTGTGTACAAATTTGCAAGTGAAATAGTTATGTGATTTAGGCAATGGGATCAAGTTGAAAACACATAAACTTAATGAGTTTTTTTACTTAACATGAGCAGCATAAAAAGACATAAACAACCATCATAATAGAGAACATAACACATCAAATGATAAAGGAGTTCACCCCTCTCTTAGGATACATCTCTTGGTCCAACTTCCAATGTATCATTTTCATTAATTCTCAAAGTGTAAAACTTAGTGCTTTACAATGCTCATAATTCAAAATAGATGGCTTCAATGGCTTCAGAATGTCCAAAAACCCCTAACTGGGCTCTTCCTGCACTTGGTTTGGCTAAAAACTGAGAAAAAAACACTTCCTGGAAGTTTCTCTCCAATAGCTTGTTGTATCTTCTCGCCAAAACACACTCTGTCAAAACTGAACCTGGCTCCAAGTATTTCTTGTGCAAAAAACTAGCACCATGCACCATTATGCAAAATCGGGAAAATTGTCACATTATTAGCATGCCAAGAGCCTTAACTGTCAGAGGTTGTGGTCGCATGGAGGGGTATGTGTCCAAGGGCTAGACCAACTTCCCACACCCATTGGCTTATCTATTGGAGACTCTGTTCCATGGTCATGTGGTAATTTCATGGTGTAGTGACCGAGGGATTAACCGTTGGTTCCTCGGACCGTCGAACATATGGTGTATGGCACGTTGTGAGTTCGTGACCAAGGCTAGGGCTAAGCCTTGAGCCTTTCTCTGCCTGACTAAACTTTGATTCAAACTTAAATATCAGCTAAGAACTATAGTTTTAAGAACCACCATGTGGTCGGGTTGGTATCCCAACCTTTTCCAAGACTTTTCCATATACATAGGTCCCGGGTTTGACCTCCGCAAACTCTATAAAATTTTATAGCAACAACCAATTAAGGGGTGCCATGTGGCGGCCTTGGATGGGCCACGTGGAACCTTCTCATTCGACCACCACTATGCCATGTGTTGACCACATATTGGTCCACATCAACCAATGCTATGTCAACTTCCAAATCATCACTTGCCACGTGTCCAGTATGGTTCCCCTACCACGTTAGCAGTACGATTTGCATAGTCACACTGTACGGACTGTACAGTCATCATTTTTTTTCATGTTTGGAAAAGTGGAAAGAACGCAATATATATCACATACGATGTCCATTTGAGTGTGTTCAATTTGCATTGGGATTGTGATGATGATATCTACACAATGAATTTTTTTTCAAGCAATTTTGAGCACATTGAATTTTGAGCATATTGTGATCCCCTGGATTAGCTCACAAGTGCCCTTGACCTATGTGTCCACTATCTAATCAGTGGATTCTTGTTCCATGCAATTAGGGTTGATCTCTATTGGTGTCAATTGTTATTTGATCTCCGAGGTGTCTAATAATAGTGGAAAATATGGTCAGAGGAGGCCCACATTGAATAGTGGGTGCAAGCCAAGGAAGGGGGGAGTGTTGAGATAAAAATCATTATCACCAACAACCTTAGTGATATTTTAAGGCCCACAGAGAAGTGGATGGAGCTTCCTATGGGGCCCTGTAAGTGGTTCTTTCTTCAAATCTAACCAGACATTATCTCCCACCTTAAACTTGTGTGGTACCCAGTGTTTATCATGTCGTTGTTTGTACTAAGCATTGGATTTTTACAAAATATCATGGACCTGCTGGCGAATGTGTTGAATACACTCAATGAATTCAGTGTTTTTGTCGACCTCAAACTAAACATGGGAAGAATCTATCTATGTGGTTGCAATAGGTAGTGCAACATCAATGGGGCCCAAGGGTTACAATCCTAGCCCGAACTAAAAGGGACTATGGCTGGTGGAGTTATGGAGAGATCTGTTGTAGTTGTAACGAACATAGAGAAGAATATTATCCCATGTACATGGATTCTTAGAGTTATACATGCGTAGGATGTTCACAATCATATGATTGATGACCTATGTTTGGCCACCAGTTTGAGGGTGGAAGGAAGTGGATTTAGTGAGCTTGGTGTCCAACAATGACCAGAGACTTGACCAAAATGTGTTGACGAACCTGTTGTCCCAATTGGAGATAATGATCTATGGTATCCCAAAATGAACCCACACTCATTCGAAGAAGAGATTGAAAGTATATGTCTCTTTGATGCTCTTCTTGCAGGCTGTGAGAATGGCCATCTTCGAAAATCAATCAACCACCAAAAATATGCAATCATTTCCTTGCTTGGTGGACGGAAGACCAGACATGTAATCTATCGCGAAGGATTTCCAAGGCATATTTGGAGTAGAAAGAGGGGTGTATAATCCTTCCTTATTGATGGATGACTTGGCAATGGAACAAGAAGTGGAATATCTGATATATTGGTTCACGTCTTGTTGGAGTTTTGGCCAATAAAAATGTTTTTGTAGAGAGGCCACATTTTTCTCCATGCCAAAATGTCCCACCATCCGACTGTAGTGAGCCTCCCAAATCAGCTTTGCATGCTCACTTGAAGGAACAAACATATGACCTAGATGGCATAACAACCATCCTGAATGTGAAAATTGGTGACATTCATGAATGTACCCAAGAGTTGATAGGTTGTGGTTAAGTTAGGATCTCGCTAATAAATTTGGGCCCACTTAGATGCCTCATGCCCACAGGAATGGAGCGTGGTGGTGAGTGTAGTCACAAGAGGTCGACCAAGGAAGTCAATGACATGATTTATTCTCCATGTCTTATACTTGATGTTGAGATGGAACTATTGAAGGTATGTGGACCAATTTTGATGGAGGTCATWCTACAATTTCCCTTATGTTTTTATGAACTGTAGAGGATTTTGATTAGTGTGGATGATTGTCTCCTTTCCCAAAATGTAATGTTTCCATTGATGGTAGGATTTCACAATGGAATACATTTCCTTTTCATTGGTGTGTTATTTTAAGACAGTATCTGAGAGTGTCTCACTATGGTATGATATTGGATGACCGTGTTGAGTGAGAATTGCATCTACAACATATTGGACGCATCAGTCTCAATCTCGAACGATTGTTGTAGATCAGGTAAGGAGTGTATTGGAGCTGAGCACAAGCAATGCTTAATATCATCAAATGATTGTTGTTGTGCCTTCCCCATGGAAACGTTTCCTTGCGACCTCCCTTGGTCACTTGGCTCAGGGACCATGCAATATGGGAGAATCCCAACACAAAAAATCAGTAGATGTTAGAAAGTCCCAAGAAGCTTCGAAGACCGGTTAGTGTGGTTGGGGATGGACAATAATGGATGAATTGGATGTTAGTGGTATCCACATGTACCCCATGCTCATCTACCAAATTCTCATCAACAATGTATCCCAAGTATTGGACCCTGTTCATGCCAAAGGAGCATTTTTCCAAGTTGGCATATAGCTTGTCCTTCCACAGAGTGATCAAAACCTGTTGAATATGTTGCATGTGGTCCTCCCAAGTTATGATGAAGATGAGGATGTCATCCAGATATACCACGACAAAAGAGTTGGTGAAGGGTCTCAACACACCATCCATCAACCTCATGAAAGTGGTTGGTGTATTTTTTAAGCCAAAGGGCATGACCAACCATTCGAAGAGACCTTTTTTAGATTTGAAAGTTGTCTTCCATACATCATTTGGTTTGATGGGAACCTAGTGGTAGCCAGACTTTAGGTCAATATCTCTGAAAAACTTTTCCCCCTTGAGTTGGTCAAGAAGGTCATCAATGCGAGGAATTGGGTATTGGTTCCTAAATGTGGATTTTTTCTTAATTCTTTGTAATCAATGTAGATCCACCATTTCCTTTATCTCTTATGGACTCGTACAATCAGGCTTCTGCAAGGGGAGGAGTTGTTTTTGATGTGCCCCTTTTGAAGCAGCTCTTGGATTTTACACTTGATTTCATCATTTTCCATCAATGAGAAATGATAGACTGGTCCATTAGGCAGAGGTGCAATGGGGGTTAGATCAATTGGATTCTTGACTTGGTAGTGCGTCAATACACCAATGGGTGAGGAGAATATGTATCTGTACTCTTCCACAATATCATCCACTTTCTTTTGTTGAAAAGAGAGGATCTATGTAGAGGCCATGGATGTGGCGATGACCTTATGCTTACTGTGAGCATGGATCACAAAGAAGACAAACTTCCTAGTATGTGAAATGACCTTACTACATTGCTAAGTAGAGATTAGAGAAATAGTGGTAGGCGACGCTACCTCTGGTATCTTGTACAATTGTATACCCAAAGTAATAATAACATTGCAAGGTCTAGACTCATACACAACATGTTGCTTCCACAAATATGGTTATCCTAAAAGAACATCAAAAAATTCAAGGGGAAAAATATTACACAATACCTCATCTTTGAAGGGATTGATGTCGTAGGGAAGATGACATTGTTGTTGATGTAGAGATATCTTCCTTGGAGAAGCCAGTCGATGGTGTAAGGATGCGGGTGCAGTGTCATCGGTAGTTCTAGCCGCTTGAGGACCTATGTTGAGATTAGTTTCTTCTGACTTTCGTTATCAACAATGAAATGAAGTGGAGCCCCATTTACCCACATCTGTGAGTGAAAGAGGTGTTCTCCTTCCACTGGTTCTTCTGGTTCGCTTAGTTGTACTTTTGGTGGTAGTGATAGTGGCATTGGGTTCAACATCGGTAATCTGATTCCCTCATTCTGGATTTGATTGGGAGTCAGAATCTACCTCTGTTTCAAAATCTTTCATCTCGGCCACTAGTAACTACTTGGAGTGACATTCTTCAGTGTTGTGCCAACAGATTTTATGGTATTCACACCACTTTACTATGTCCTTTTTCTACTATTTTTCGTAAGAGTGGCCATATTTGCTTTGTCCCTTTTTTTGTGGGTTGGGGCCACCTCTTCCCTACTTTGGCTATGAGGAGTTTGCAAATCCAAACTCTCGGCTTTTCTGCTTAAATTTCTTCTCGATATTGACAGTATATCTATAATATGCACCTAATGATACGATGTACAGAAAATCCATTTCTATTTGAATGTATCTATGCAAACATCGATGGTATTTGAGAACCATATATCATTCAGAGTCTTTGATGCCCAATTTTGTGTGCAAGGTATGGAAAATATTGGTGAAATATGGTATTGTTTAGTCCCTTTGCTGACGTAGCGTGGTCCATCTTATGTACTAATCCTCGTAGATTCCAATAGGATAGTATTGTTCTTTAATGGAATCTCTGAAGGAATCTTGTGTGGAGGGGACTATAAATATTACATATTCCACTATGGACCTTTTCTCAGAGTAAGTATCCCATCAGTCCTTAACATGAGAGATGACCTTGAGGAGTGCAAAAGTAATATTTTCACTGTCAGAAAAATTGTGGACCAAAAAGTACCCTTCGAGCAAATTTAACCATTTATCTACAACATCCTCATCTATCATTACTTCAAATAATGGAATATGAAAATTTACTTCTACCTTGAAGGGCGTTGCATGACCACTTGATCAAGATGCATCTCTATTGGGTAGATGATGAAGGATATGTGCAAAATTGTCCATCATTTTGTTCCTTTGTCGCGCAAGGGATTCCTCGAGAAACATTTTAAAAGGATCTCCCCCTCCATCATCTTTCTTCTCATCCCCCATGGTTTTTTTTTGGGCTTTGCGCGATCGATATTACAAAGTCTTGATTTATTCGAGTCCCAACTTCTTATACCCAGATCTTGTAGGGGACATGCACAAAGAAAAATAAATGAAGAGAAAATCACTCTAATACCACTGATCTAGATTTATGAGAACAATGAAATGAATAATAGATTGAATACAATAACACAGAGATACAGAGAATAACAAGAGATATCCAATGAAAAATAACGTATATTGAATAAATAAAATAGAATGAAACTGTAAAACTATAGAACTGAAAACAACTTGCTCGAATGGTGGTAGATATCTTTGAGAAGATATGTGACTGCTATGCTCATCCATCTGAGTAGAATGATTACAATGAGGCTCCATAGGCCTTTTTAACATTACTCAAGAATGCCAAAACCATAGACATCCAAAACCCTAACCCTAGGAGATGAAATGCTAAAATTTATGTGGCCTCGATGGGTAAGTTGCTACCTCAATTTCTCGGGGTTGTAACTTTTGCATACGCCCTCTATTTTTTGTGAGTGAACTACACATTATGTCATCAAACTCTGACTCCATCTACATTTTAATTGTGGCAAGCCAAAAAAACATTATTTAGGGCCCCAAAATGGCACTAGCACTACAAAAATATGTACTAACATGAAAAATTTCAAAATAATCTAGTTAGATTAGGTGGGAGGCCACCAATCTTCACCTAGAAGTTGTGCATGGCTTCAGACAACACTGGAAGTGTAGAACCCACAATTACAAAGCATTACAAAAGAACACGTTGAACTAAAAAATGTCAAGAGGAGCCAGTTGGAGTAGGTGGGTGGCCACCAATATCCACCTGGATTAGTGCGAGAGCGATTTTCCTCAAGAGATACAAGCTCGAGACCCAACTTTCTATACTCATACCTCATCGGGGACATGCACTGAAAAACAATCAAGAACAACCTACTCTGATACCACTGATCCAGATTATTTTCAACATGAAATGAGAGAGAAGATATAATAAATAAATATACATAGATATATTAGATATCTAATAATATAACAGACATATATCATAGATACAACCATAAACACAAAGATACAGTAATAGACAATTTCTATTAATGAGAAAAATGTACAAAACTGTAGAAATACAGAGTGAAAGACTCACTAGAATGGTGGCAACTTATCTATGAGAAGAGATGTGATGGCTACTCACATTCACAAGAATATCATTGTTACAATGTGGCTCCAAAGGCCTTTTTATCATAAAGAAAATACAAAACCCTACCCCTGGAAGATGAAAAGCCAACAGTTTTGTGAACCCCGTTTTGGGTAGTTTGGTGTATTAACTTCTCAGGGGTGTGACTTTGGTATACGATCTTTGTTTGGGGCACATGATAACTCGTTGGAAAGGTATCAACAAGGAGATTGATTTTGGGGGACCAATCAAATAATTTGGCTATCATTGAGGTTCATGATTGTGAAAATGTGTCGTTTAGGCCCTCAAAATGGTCCCAGAAGTTTAGGACCTGAAAAACTTCTAAAAATAGTAAATTTCCTGAACATTGTTTTGAGCTAGGTGGGATAGGTGGGTGGCCACCGATATCCACATGGATCAACGTTTCTTGTTCTCGTGAAATTATGTTTTAGGACAACAACATAATATACATCGGGAATAACCTTTTTCTCCCCTTGTTTAGTTAGAATGTTAATATTGTCTTTACCTAAGACAATGACTTGGATATTTGTTCCAAGTGTAACTTTAGTTTGGAATGACTTATCCAAACTAGAAAAAAATTCTAAATTTCTTGTCATGTGATTACTGCACCTTGAGTCTAAACAAAATATGTCACATGGAGTTTCTTGAGAAACATTACATTTAACTAGGGAAATTCTATGCATCGCTTTACTGCACAGCATAAACATAGGACTGGTGGGACTATTTGCATTATTTTACTGATATTAACCTTGCTTGTTCTGATTATATTGTATCTTTATGAACTCATATGCATAATGTCCATACTTTTTACAGTAATGGCACCGAATGTTTTATTTATCAAATCTCTCACCACTTGGATGACTGTTATTTTCATTTTGACCTCTACCACTAGTATTTGCAGGACTGCTACTATGTCCTCCTCTAGGAGAACTCCTTCCTCTACCTCCAGAGTTATCTCTCCCCCTTCCTCTTCCACGTATTATATATGACTTCATGGAAAATTTATTTTCTAATGACATATTTGATTTATTTAATCCATGTTCATGATTACTGAGGGAGGCTTGCAACTCATCTAGACTAAACTGACTTAGGTCTTTTTTATATTCTAAAGTCACAACAAGAGTATTAAGAGTAAGACTCCTAAGTACCTTCTCAACAACCTTCATATCCTCTATGGTTTCTCCATGATACTAAATCTGATTTACTAGGCCAATAACATGGGTATAAAAGGAATCTACTGAATTTGTGTCTTTCATTGATAGAGTTTTAAAATCTCTTCTAAGAATTTGTAATTTTGAAGTCTTGACTTTGTCCATACCTTGATAAGAATTTTTAATAGCTCATGTGCTTCCTTTGCTTTATTTTTTCATGCAAATATTGGGAGTATTCTCTCATGCATGGCATGATGTATATAAAACATTTCCTTTCCATCCTTCTTCCTTTGATATTTCAAAGAATCCTTATCATCCTGCGTGAGGGAATTGTACGTTGTTTGATATAATGGTTCCATATATCCATTTTCAACTATCTATCATACATATTGACCCTAAAATAATTCCTTCATGGTTAAGGACCATAACTCATAATATTTTCCTGTAAAAGTGGGAGGTTGCATATTTGAAGTAGAAGCCATGCTTTCACTTTACAAGAGAGTTGTTTCTCTTTGAAACTTACTCTGATAAAGATTTCTTTGATAAACCTACTATGATACCAAATCTCAAATATATAGCACGTAGATTCACTCAACACGTCGCAGTCACAAATACTGCATGGTATAATACTTCGTCACTGAGCACTCAGACATTACTACGTAGATCCCAGATTTCACGGTAGACTGCGTGTTGTGATGATAACACTTAGAAAGTGATTTTTTGCCATAAAATCATCATTATGCCACTCATATCACATAATCTCACAAACACGAAAAAACTAGAAATAATCATGAATATGTCAACAAGAAAAAATACTTATTATATTACCAACTTTGAAGTTGCGTTCTATTACAAAACATAATATTGTGCAGAGCTTCGGCTCCAACAAATTCATCAAAATTATAAAATAGAGCTTGAGCTCTCAGACTTCTTCAACTCCTTACACAACTGTTGTCGCTACTAACTATCAACCAACACACTCTCTCTATGTATCTCGACTACCTACAAACTCAGACATATAAATATGAAGAAAGAGACTTCTTATAGAAGAAAATTGACTCAAACAATTAATACTACAATAAATACGACTGACACTATCTGCATAGAACAACTAGAGAAAGATAAAATATTGTCTCATTAATAACGCTCTTGTTAACACTCTTGCTTTTCATGTCTAACTCTGTAAGGTCCCTACTTACCATGACAAACAGATTCGATGTAAGCGTAAATCTCACAATTTATAATTAATATCTCCAACAAAAAACCATGATTTATGAAATTTCTCTATCCTTTCTGCAAGAATTGAAATCGACTATATTTGGAGTGGTTTATGAAACTATGCATTTAGTTGAGGAATTTTTTTTTGAATTCGTGCTTGAAGGAATATTCGATGAGGGGATTTTATATAATTATTTGAGGATTTTGTGAAACATAACTATGTTTTAGTTAGGTTAAAGAGAAGAACATCTTTTTTTTTTAAGAAAAAGGTTCATTTCAAAACTTTTAAGGAAAGGTACAAAAATTTAAAATGGCTTCAAGTAATAGCTTTATGAAACCACAAATTGTTGTATTCACGGGAAAAAATTATGAAGTATAGGAAATCAAGATGAGAAATTTATTACATTTTCAAGATGTTCAGGAGCTTGTAGCTCATGGGTGTGTAGAACCAGCTAAGAAACCAGCTTGGCAAGCTTTGAAAAATTCCTAAAAGGATCAGCTCAGAGATAATAGGAAAAATGATGCAAAACCACTATATATATCATCCAAAATGTCTTGGATGATAGTATATTTCCTAATATATCTGGAGCCAAATTCTCAAAGATAGCCTGAGACATATTAAAAGCCAGCTATAAAGGTATTGCTAAGGTCAAGCAGTCAAATTGCAGACCTTTTAAGAATGAATTTTTAAAACTTGAAAATGAAAGAATCACTGGCATAGACCATTACATGACTCAACTCGTGAACATAGTAAATAAATTAAGCATGAATGGTGAAGATATTTCATATTATAAAGTGGCAAAGAAAGTTCTTAGAAGATTGCCCAAAAAATTTGATTTTGTGGTCGTAGCTATTTAAGAGTCTAAATACCTATCATGGTAGATGAGTTGTTGGGATATTTGCTATCTCATGAAATTAGAATGAATATATATGATGACTCTTTGGAAAATTCTTTCAAGTCCTAGGTTTCTATCTCAAGAGGTAGAGGTAGATCAATAGGTAGGGGTAGGAGCAGTAGAAGCAGTGGCCAAAGATATGCAAAGGAAGATTTAGATCAAGAAAGGAGATCATTCCATATCTTGAGGGGGAGAAACAACAATCACATCAGATTCATAGGCATGAAAAAACCAAGGTAAAATGTTATTATTTCAATAAGTTAGGTCATTATGCACATGAGTGTAAGAAGAAGAAGGATGGCCTTAGAAAACACAATGCAAATTATTCTAATACCTCTGAAAATTATGAATATTATTTATTTCTTACATGTAATGTTGCTAAAGAGATTTGTATTAATATTTGGCTCATAGACAGTGGATATAGCAATCAAATTACAAGAAATAAAAATTTGATTACAAATCTAGAAGAATAAATAAGAATCGAAGTTAAATTGGGGACATATAATGTTACAAAATCTATGGGAAAATGAATGGTCAATACCTTGATCAAACAATGCCAAAAAAAGCATATACTAGATGTGTATTATTCCCTATGATTGAAATACAATCTCATTAGTGTTGGCCAACTTACCTAGAAAGGGTATAATGTAATTTTCAAGGGAGAAGATTGCATCATATATGATAAAACTCTTAGTAATAGATTAATTACTAGGGTCAAAGTGACAAAGAGTAGAATGTACCCACTAATCATGAATTATAGCAGTCGGGATGCTTCATTTTCCCAAAATGAAACATGTTTGAATGACTCTTGTTTATGGAATTTTAGATTTGGTCATCTACAATTTGGTGGCCTAAATTTGTTGTAACATAAAAGGATGGTTGAATGTTTTCCTCCCATTCAGGAGCCAACTAGTAGATGTGAAAGGTACATTCTAGCGAAGCATCATAGGGATAACTTTCCTAAGGGAATGTCTTATAGCAAAAAGACACCATTAGATTTGGCTCATACAGATCTATGTGGTCATATGTAGACCAAGTCACTAGGAGGAAGTTATGAGTTCCTAACTTTCATAGATGATTATAGTAGAAATACTTCGGTATATTTTCTTGTAAAGAAAATTGAAACTTTTGACAAGTTCAAAGAGTTCAAGGAAATGGTATAGAAATAGAGTAGTAATAAAATTAAAGTTCTAATATTAGATAGAGGAGGAAAATATGAGTCAAAGGAATTTCATGATTTCTGCAAACAACATGGAAATAAAAGATAGTTTACAACAAGGTATATGACACAACAAACTGGTGTAGTTGAGAGGAAAAAAAACCCATCATGAATATGGCCAGAAGCATTATGAAAATAAAACACTTCTCAAATGAATTTTGGGGAGAAGAAGTAGCTTGTTCAGTTTATGTTTTGAATATGTCCCATTAAGAGTGTAAGGAACAAAGTCCCACAAGAGGCATGGACAAGTATGAGTTGTAGTGTAGCACATCTTAGAGTTTTTGGTTGTCTAGAATATGCTCATGTGAATTAAGATGCAAGCTAGATGACAAAAGTGAAAAATACATATTTCTTGGGTACAATGATCAATCCAAGGAATACAAATTATATAATCCAATGACAAAAAAGGTTACCATTAGCAGAGATGTTGAATTCAAAGAAGATGAAGCATGGTATGGAAGAATATACATGATTATATTTATTGGAACAACAATACCTCAAGAAGGTGATGAAGGAGAGGATCATATTGCACAAGGAGGACAACAAGGAACACAAATCCAATCACCGGTCAGAATCACTCCAACAAGGACTCCATGAAATTATGTTCAAGGTGAGACATATAGTCCTTCAAATCCTATTTATCAATCAAGTAGTGAATATGATCCAACAATTTCTTCCTTAAGGTCTAGAAAAGATATAAGTTTGAGAGAACTTTATGAAGATCTAGTTGTGCATTCAAACTTTCCATTGTTTACATGCCAAATAATGTGTTTTGAAGAAGCTAACAAAGATTAAAAATGGGCACAAGCCATGGGTGAAGAAATAGACTCTATAGAAAGGAATAATACGTGGGATCTAGTATCTTTCCTAAAGAAAAAGATTGTATTGGTGTGAAATGGGTTTATAAAATCAAAGTTGATGAAAAGGGTGAAATTGAAAAATACAAGGATAGAATGGTGGGTAAAGGTTTTGTACAACAACCACGAGTCGATTATGGTGAAACCTTTGCACCAGTTGGAAGGTTAGATATATTCAAAGATGTTTTAGAAATAGCAACCCAAAACAAGTGGAAATTCTATCAAATGGATGTAAATTTTGCATTCTTAAATGGCATTCTAGAAGAAGTGTATGTGAAACAACCACTGGGGTATGAGATAAAAGGACAAGAAGCCAAGGTATATAGGTTGAAGAAGGCTCTTTATGGACTCCAGTAAGCTCCAAGATCTTGGTATAGAAGGACAAACTCTTATTTGATCAGTCACGGATTTAGCAGAAGCATCTGTGAGGCCACTCTATATATTAAAGCAAATCAACGAGGGGAAATTATAATCGTTTTCTTATATGTTGATGACATGATTTTCAATAGGAATCTATATGTAGATGAGTTTAAAGCAACAATGAAACAAGAATTTGAGATGACATATTTTGGCTTGGTTAAGTACTTCCTTGCCATAAAGGTAAATTAGTTAAAATTTACAATCTTCATTCATCAAACAAAATATCCATTGGATGTAGTGAAAAGGTTTAGAATGATCAATTGTAAAGAAAAACCCACACCAATAGCAAGAGGAATAAATCTAAACAAAAAAGATAAAGGTTCAAATGTAGATCCCACATTGTTCAAGAGATTGGTTGACAGTCTTATGTATCTCATTGTCACTAGAAAATAAATTATGTTTGCAATTAGCTTGATTTCTAGGTTTATGGAGACACCTAAATAAACACATTGGCAAGACAACAAAAGGATCTTAAGATACATTGCAGGAACAAAAATTTATGGTATTTTATACTCAATAACTGAAAACAATTATTTAATTGGCTATATTGATAGTGATTTTGTAGGATGTCTAGATGATAGAAAGAGTACTTCAATATATATATTTAATATTGGTTCTGGTGAAATTTCATGGGCATCCAAAAACAACCCATTGTGACAATTTTACCAGAAAAAGTTGAATATGTAGCAGCAACAACAACAACTTGTAAAGTAGTCTGGTTATGAAGAGTATTGAATGGAATTCAACAAGGACATGAAGAACCAACTCTAGTTTATTGCGAAAACAATTAATCCATAGCACTATCAAATAATCATGTATTTCACAAAAAAAACAATCATATTGATAATAGATACCATTTTATCAAAGAGCTTGTAAATAATAGTGAAATATATTTGGAATTTTGTAAGTCAAAGGACCAATTTGCTAATATATTCACAAAGCCATTGAAAAAAGAAGTTTTTAAATTTTATAGACATAATCTAGGTGTTGTACATGTTGAAGCATTCAGTAATTATAATTAAGGGGAGTGTAGAAATGTAATCACAACTACTACATTTCGGTAGGTGAACCATGACCAGACTCTTCAGGAAAATTCTTCTTCAAGACAACTTAATAAATATAGAAAGTTTTGCATCGAGAATGCTCCTCTTAGAAACTTCTAGTAAAAAGGATACCTTTCTCAAATTTAAATAAATATACCACTTTTGATCAATGCAAATCCATCATGAGTTCAAGATGTAGCGTGTATGTATGAGTTATTTGAGTGCTGTAAATTATTTATTTGTTTGAAGGTTTCTTAGCTATAGCTTTAATCTCAGTAAATGTTGTCATTTATATAACGATTAAATGATAATAATATTTGTTTGTTGATTTGAATTTTCCAAATTAGGAATTATTTACATATATGGTACAAACATCTTAATGTAAACTCAAAAGTAAACATTTAGGTTTAGATAAATTATGTGAACTCAAAGGTAGAGATTTATACTTAGATAAAGTCTTAGAGATAATGAATGGTTTAAATTAGAAAATAAAACATAGTGAGGAAAAATAAAAGTAGTAATAAGTGAATAAGTTTGAGTTTAGTTATCATGATGGACATCGAAAATCATGAATATATATATATATATATATATATATATATATATATATATTCAAGCACACAAAGAGAGAGAGAAAATAAAGATTTGCAAGCGACTTTATTTGATTCAAATTGACACAATATATAGAATTTTTTTATTTCTTTTCAAATCCAACTTATTCTAAATTCAGGTGCAATTTCATCCTTTCCATTGACTTCAGTGTCTCCTACATGCATCCTCTTGTCTTCATCTATGAGTGATGCTATCATTTCATCCAGAGTTTTTGAGGGAATTTGACTTAAAGTTAAAATAGCATTATCATATTTTGATGATAGACTATTTATTAAAATTTCCTTTGAATCATATTCATCTACCTCAATGCCAGTGTCTAACAACTGTCTTATAAGAGATTTTATCTCATTAATGTGAGAATAAAAATATATCCCTTCATGCATTTTAAGTTTGAACAATTGTAATTTTAAGGTAAATTTTTCATTTAAGGCCTTTTTCCCAAACATCGTACTCAATTTTGTTGATATTATAGTAGTTGTGGGAGGTATTAACCTCCATGTGTAACCTTTGACTAGAATAGAATATTTCAAAAGCATGAGAAACCCTAAAAAGATGTGTAAAAACCTTAGAAAAGAAGTCGACTCAGTAAAAATAATTAATATTAAAGTATTAGCCTCTAGAAGTATGAGTTGGATCAGACAGGTGACAAGAACCACTATAAATAGGAGGCATGTGAGCTCATTTGTACTCATTTACCTCACTCACTCTCTCAAGTATAGAGAAAGTTTGGAGTTGCAGTGCAAGAATGGAAGATGGATCTTCTGGGGTAATTCTTGGTCTTTGTCTAGTGATATATAGCCTGAGATATGTTCCCTACCTTCTAGTATCTCTTGGTGGTATTCTTGGTGACATTCTTGGTGGTATCCTTATATCCTTGGTGGTATTCTTGGTCACTGCGACTGGAATTGTTGTAGTTGAGTATTGTTCTTGTTTTGTGATTTTGGGACTTTTTGTCTAGTGCGGTATCTTTGGAGAAAGATGCACTCTCTTGGTTATCTATTGGTTCTAGTGCTTCTTCCATAATCATTCTGTATAGCAAAGGTTATGGTTCTCGGGGGTGGTTGTGTTCCTATGGTTGGGTGACAATACTATGATATTGTTTATGGTTAAATGATCACATTGAATATTTTAATCAGTTATGGGTGCGCACTACCTTCATAACAGTCTAACAGTTGGAAGGTAGAGCAGGAATTCTTTTTCAATCTTGTTGTAGCACCAATTGTAGCTGCAACTAGGGTTTCTAATTTTGCAGCTGCATCAAACCCTAATCTAATTCTTTTGGCACCTTAAGTGAAGTGTTGAACCTAATTTTTGGAAATTCTAGTGCTTCCTAGCCTAGCGCACCCTCTGGTGTCCTCAACCAAGAAAAACATCATGTTTGAGTTTTTGGTGAAAGTCAAAGTCAAAGGTTGACTGGTCAAATCCAAAGTCAAAGGTTGAATGGTCAAAGTCAAAGTCAAAGGTTGACTTTTGGTAAAAAAATAATTGTGTGGTCAAAGTTTAAATTCCAGGGTTTCTATATTTTTCTAATCATTGAACCTTTTTTATTCAGTTTCTACTCTCTTCTTGTCAATATGGTGTCTAGTTTCACGTTAGAAGACAAGTTGAACGATGCTACAAAATTTCAAAGGTATGCACTTGTATATTCTTTTTCAAGTTATATCATCTAGCAAAGCATGAGTGTGTTTGAAGGGGATGTACAAGATACCTTGTCCAAGTACTGATCTTGTATTGAATACATTTAGAGGAAGAAAGAGTTGAGGCTCTAGGTTCCAGGTTTGATTGATCAAATTGTTAAGTTTCAATTTGCACGTATCAAGTTTGATAGTTGTTATAGTACAAGTAAACATTATAGTTGTGAAAACAAACTTTGAAAGGTTCTAATACTGTTAGGTATACTTGGTTGCATGCAAGTACAATTGATATAGATGCTTATTCCACTTGTTTGCAAAATGAACTAACTTCTCCTTGTAGATTTTTAATGACAAAAATTAGCAAGATAATATTATGTCAAACACTTAACAACCTAGATATAATTGTATTCATAAATTTCGGAACTGCATAAACTCACATTCAAAAATTTCCATAAGCAGAAATGCACATTGCTAAGAAAAATAGCAGCGAAAATAACACAGTGGATAGCAACCTATAACACATACAAATTTAGGTAAATTACAGGGAAAACTCCAATGTGGGGAAACCCAATGAGAGAGAGAGAGATCTATTATTCATCTTCAGGAAAGTGTATTACAACAACAAACTAACAATTTCTAGATAAGGAAAATACCTCACAGCACCAACAAACAACCCTAAAAATTATGTCTTGAAAAAACATGCCCAAGTCCATACAGTTGTATGGCCTCCTCCAAATCCATGCTTCGAAAACCATGCCCAACAGAGTGATGTACGACCTACATAGTATGGCCCAGCAGCAGCAAGAAAAACATAGAAAAATGCCTCGGTTTTCATTCCAAAAGGCTACCTTAAAAATCGTGCCCTTCTTCCTATTGTATGGACTGTACAGATCCATACAATATGGCCTAGCAATAGAAAAATGGAACAACACTGCAGACAGAAAATCACCTTGGGATTTTTGCCCTCTTTCTCCTTGGGAAATTTTCCCTCTCAAGCTACTCACTTTCCTCTCTCAAGCTTACTCAGAAAATCTCTCTAACTCAACTCCTCTCGTCTTCTCAATGTCCGCTCGACATGTCTTGCACACTACCCAATGCATTCTTTTATAATCTAAAAATGAAATTTTTCCACCCAAAGTGTCTTTTCACCTTCCCAACCCTAGATCCAAAGGCCAAGATTAGATCTTGCCTTTTTCAAGATCAAGGGTCATGATCCATTCCCTCCAAAATGTCTCATTTAAAATTAAAGTGAATTTCACTTTACTACATAAGGGCTTTATTAAAATAATGTCACTTTAAAAATAGAAGGTACACTTTATTAAAAGGTCACTTTAATAAAAGAACCTCTTAAAACAACTTTATAAAAACTATTATAAAGTTAAGTGCATAGTAGTGTAAATATTAAGGTAACATCCGCATTCAAGACAAAACATGCGGAGTACCTCCCGAGATAAAACGCTAACACTCCCTCTTAGAGAGGGATGTACTCACTGCCATCTCCATCATCTGGTTCCATCACACTATGATCTGTAGGATCTCCCTCTAAACCTGGAGCCATCGACAACACCTGCACAAAACTCGAACTAGAAGATCTTCTCTCAACAACATCCTGGAACCCTGAGCTCACTTCATCTTGAGCATTGGTTCCATCAACCTGGCTGAGCCTTTTTCCAGTGCCTAGAAGAGACTTACTCTCTTCTCTCTAAATGCAAGATGGATACCTTGGCCCCACCGTAGTCTCAGAAGCCTCCTCACACTCCTCATCCGACATTGAATCATACATCAAAGGTTGTCCTCTCAACATATACAACCTATTCACCCGGTTACCGATCAGCTGCAGCTCTACTGGGTGCACTCCCTACCCGTAGATAAATACATGTTTCCTCTTGAACAATACACAATATCCTACATCCTCCAAGGCTGAGAGTGAGAGAAATTTAACACTCAACCCTAGAACAAAGAGAACTCCATCAAGCTCCAAGAGTCCCCCAAACTCGAGTTGGAATCTGACATTCCCAACTCAACGTACAACTCTTGCCATACCACCTTCATTTACCACTTTCCAGCCAAGACCAATCTCTATGAAGTCTAGAAATACTCGCCAGATTCTTGTCATGTGGTTAGAGGCTCCACTATCCACAATCCAACTGACATCACCTCCAAATCCTCCGCTGCTGACACTGGAAACTAGGGTAACCAAAGAAAATTCCCTATTGAACTTTGAAGAAAAGTCCTCCATGGCTATTGTAGCAGTTGTCTCACACCCTTCTGGTTCCTTCTTCTTATTCTTCCTCTCAGAACAATTAGAGGCAAGGTGCCCCAGCTGGTTACAACATTAGCATCTGACTTTACTCAAGTCCCTTCTAGAACTTCCTTTCTTCTTTCTCTTTTCCGCAAGAGCAACATTCTCCTCAACTCTTTCTATCTTCTGATCACCATTTTGAGATCTTTCTTGGATATCATCCTGAGTGAAATCATCCCACAGTCTTCTCCAATCTAGTATTTTCTCACGACACACCACACACTTCACGAAGACTTCCTAATCTTTGGTGAAGCCATTTAAGGCTATCCTCACCAACTCAGAATCAATAGTGGTCTCTCCAACAACTGCCAACTCATCTTTTACTTGATCTACCTGGGTAAGATAAGAAGAGACACTCTCCTCCTTACCCATCTTGGTATCATGCAACTTATCCTTCAAGGCCATATTTCGGTTCTTTTTCTTCACCTCGAACAAGTTCTTAAGTGCATACCACATCTCCTTCGCATTCTTTTTCTCAGCCAAGTGTGGGATAAGGTGATCATTCACCCCATCTAGAATAATCCTCTGAGCTTTGGCTTTCTTGGTCTCATGCAAGTTCAAAGAAATAGGATTTGTTGTGGGAGCTACCACAACAGAGTTGACATAGCTATAAATTTTGTTCTCCCTGAGAACGACTATCAGTCGGACCTTCCACTGCAAGTAGTTGGAAATGTCATCCATCTGATCCTCAAATCTAATGCTTCCAACCATATTCCTTGTCACAACTCAAGGAAAACAATCACACCCTTTTGCCCAAAAATCACACTGCCCATTGTCAGAGACAAAGCTCTGATACCATCTAGATTTTTAATGACAAAAATCAGCAAGCTAATATTTTGTCAAACACTTAGCAACCTAGAGATAATTGTCTTCATAAATTTTAGAAATGCATAAACTCACATTCAAAAATTTTCATAAGAAGAAATACACATTGCTAAGCAAAATAGTAGTGGAAATAACACAGTGGATAGCAACCCATAACACGTAGAAATTTAGGCAAATGATAGGGAAAACCCCCATGTGGGGAAACCCAATGAGAGAGAAAGAGAGATCTATTATTCAGATTTAGGAAAGTGTATTACAACAACAAACTAACAATTTCCAGCCAAGGAAAATACCTCACAGCACCAACAAATAGTCCCAAAAATTATGTCTTGAAAAAGCATGCCCAAATCCATACAGTTGTACAACCTCCTTCAAATTTGTGCCTTGGAAACCATGCCCAATAGAGTGTTGTGCGACTTGCAGAGTATGGCCCAGTAGCAGCAAGAAAAACCCAGAAAAATGCGTCGATTTTTGTGCCAAAAGGCTACCTCAAAAATTGTTCCCTTCTTCCTGGTGTATGGACTGTATGGATCAGTACAGTATGGCCCAACAACAGAAAAATGGAACAACATTGTAGACATAAAATCACCTTGGGATTTGTGCCCTCTTTCTCCTTGGGAATTGTGCCCTCTCAAGCTGCTCACTTTCCTCTCTCAAGCTTACTCAAAAAATCTCTCTAACTCAACTCCTCTTGTCTTCTTGGTGTCCTCTTGACATGTCTTGCACACTACCCAATGCATTATTTTATAATTTGAAAATGAAATTTTTCCCTCCAAAGTGTCTTTTCACCTTCCCAACCCTAGATCCAAAGGCCAAGATTAGATCTTTCCTTTTTCAAGATCAAGGGTCATGATCCATTCCCTCCAAAATGTCTCATTTAAAATTAAAGTGAATTTCACTTTATTACAGAAGTGCTTTATGAAAATAAAGTCACTTAAAAAATAGAAAGTACACTTTAATAAAAAGTCACTTTAATAAGAGAACCTCTTAAAACAACGTTATAAAAACTATTACAAATTTAAGTGCCTGGTAGTGTAAATATTAAGGTAACATCCGCATTCAAGAAAAAACATGCAGAGTACCTCTCGTGCTAAAAATCTAACACTCCTTTAGGAGATATCTCTTTTTTTTCTCCCAAGAAGGTCACCTTGGTAACTCTATGATGACTACCATCCTTGTTACCATATATATGTTCTTATGAAAATTGTATTAGAAATACTTTTTCTCTTGTTTTTCTTGTTCCAAGAAGGTCACGGGCAATAGATATAAGAAGGAGATACAATGACAGTTGCAAACATGGAGCGGATGACTCCATCAAGTGGTGAGGCACGTGATCTCACCAAGTACCAAGTCTAAAGGATGTGTGTAAAGAAAAAGTATTTTTGGATCTGATACATTTAGATGTGTGTGGACTAATGTCAATGTCCTCACTAAGCAGAGAGTACACCTCCAAGGAAGTTGTTTCCTTTTGTAAAGCAGTCAGGATTAGGAAGAGGCTAATTGTCCCACTTAATCCTTAACATAATGGTCTGGCAGAAAGAAAGAACCGTTCCATTGAAGAATTTGTTAAGGAAATGATGAATGACCAGAATCTATCCATGTTTCTATGGGGATAAGAATCTATGAAATCCGTATATGTTCAGAATAGAAATCATCATCGTACATTGAAGAACATGACTTTGGAAGAAGTCTTCTCCAGAAAGAAGAAAGTGTGGATCACTTAAGGATATTTGGTTTTCCTATATATATCCATGTTCCCAAGGACAAAAGAAAGGAGTTGGAAACTTTAGGAAAGAAGGGAATATTCATTGAATATAGTGAGTAATCAAAAGCTTTCAGAATCTATGTTCCAAGTCAACAAAAGGTTGAAATCAACAGAGATGTTATCTTTTATGAAAATATTTCCTTCAGAAAATATATAGAAGATTCCATGGATTCCAATGACGAAGAATAACATGAAGGTCCCATGGAAGAAACTACATGTTCTCCATAACATTCCAATGAAGATCCAAAACAACCACTTGAATCTGTGGAACCAATTATTATACCTAATACTAGAAACAAGCAGTAAGACATAAATCCCCTAGTGGCACCTTTAGGGAGAGCAAGCGGTCCAAAATATTCTCTAGTTATGTGGAACTCATGACAATTATTGTCAATGGAGAATCTTCCACCTTTGAAGAAGAAGTTAAGAAGAAAGAATGGAAGCAATCTATGATGGAATAATATCAATCCATCATGAAAAATTATGTATGGGAAATTGTGTCTAGACCCGAAGGAAAGTTTGTATTCACTTTAAAATGGGTTTACAAGATAAATCATGTTGTAGATGGGATTATTGATAAATATAAGGAAAGATTCATGTCTAGAGGGTTCTCCCAGTAGGAGGGAGAATAATATGATGAGATGTTTTCTCCAGTTTTCAGATACACCTCTATTAGAGCCATCATATGTCTTGCAGCATACATGGGTTGGAGTTTACATCATATGGATGTAAAGAATGATTTTCTCAATGGAGTAATTGAGGAAGAAGTATACATAGATCAACCTCAAGGTTTTGAGGTACACCCAAGAGAAACCCATGTATTCATATTAAAGAAGGTCATGTATGGACTCAAGCAAGCTCCAAGTGCTTGGTATGCACAAATTGAGAGTTACTTGACAAGACTTGGATTTTCCAAGAGCTATGTTGATCCAAAACTTTATTAAAAGGTTGTGAATGATGCACCTGTGATCCTACTACTATATGTTGATGATTGTTTTTGACACATATAGAGCCTCTCATTATTCATTGTAAGAGGGAGCTAGCCTTTGAATTCGAGAAGGATCTTGGTCTCATGCACTATTATTTGGGACTAGAAGTATGGTAGAAGCACAGTTAAATATTCCTAAGGCAAGGGAAGTATGTTGTAAATATACTTCAGAAGTTTGGTATGATGGATTGAGAATCCATGGAAACTCCCAGGGTAAAAGATCTGAAGAAGTTGAGAGACTTTGATTTTGAACCAACGGATTCATCCCTCTATTGGCAGTTGATTGGGTCATTGATGTATTTGGGTAATACTGGGCTGGAAATTTTATTTGATGTGAACACATTGAGTCAGTTCTAGGTGGAACCTATACATGAGCATTATATAGCTACAAAGCACATTTTGAGATATCTTCCTGGGACACTAAATTATGGTTTGAGATATGCCTCAAACAATGACATACAACTGCATGGATTTACTGATTAAGATTGGGCAGGGAATGGAAATGACATAAAGAGTACCTTTGGTATATGTTTCATTTTGGGATTTTCTATGATATCATGGGATAGAAGGAAAAAAAAAATTGTTGCACTCAACACTGCAAAAGTAGATTATATTTCAACTTGTGATGCTTGTAATGAAGCAATATGGCTTCGTAAGCTGATTTATGGACTATTTGATCAGGCGTTTAATAAAACTATCATATATTGTGATAATTATAGTTGTGTGAATCTTTCAGAGAACCCTATGCTCCATGACAGGTCGAAGCACATTGGGGTCAAGTATTATTTTTTCTGTGATAAAGTCCATATGGGAGAAATAATTCTCCAGTACATCTCCAATGATGAGAAGACAGTTGATATTTTGACAAAGCCTTTTTCCAAGATAAATTTTACATACTTGAGAGGGATTGTTGATCTGTATCATGCTAGTATAGAAGCTAGCTTACATATGATGCATTAGGATCATGCTAGTACAAATTAGAGATGATGCATATGTATGAATCACATAATGCTAGTATATATTAGATATGATACAATAACATCATGATAGTACAACTTAGAGATGATGCCAATGACTCGCATCATTCAAGTAAATCTTAGAGATGGTGTGTTGACACCATGATAGTATGGATTAGAGATGATGTAGAGACATTGATCTACATCATGCTAGTATAACTTATAGATGGTGCATTGACACCATACTAGTATGACTTAGAGATGATGCAAAGTCATTGATCTACATCATGATGCTGCAGGTTAGATATGATTCATTTACATCATGCTAGTATGACTTAGAGATGATGTAGATGATACTCCACATAATTCTAGTACAACTTAGATATGGTGCATTCACATCATGCTAGTATGACTTAGAGATAATAAAGTGGAGAGAATGGTACGTGTATCCCATTGTGAGGAATTCAACATATGTTGGGACAATTATTATTCTAGGACATATGTTCGGATTAGAAGAATGGTCCCTGTATCACTTTGTTGAGTGAGTGAATTATGCGAGACACTCTGTTGAGTCCACTGAGTCCATCACATGAATTATTCATCATTATGCATGATTACTCAGATAGAGTATGGCCTCGAGAGATGATGTACATGATGATATGATTTGATTCCAGGAGTTTTTTGTATTACATGGTGATAGATTATGTAGCTATTTGTTGATTGCAGTGGAGACTATGTATCTCTGGACAATAGTTATGTACTATTGTGGTGGATATGTTCCACTGGTAGTGATTGTGTGTCGCTAGATAGTAGTTGTGCGATACTAGGATTGGTTTTGCACACTGGATAGTAGTTGTGTACTACTATGGATCGACATCGCTGTGATATATTGGATGGAATTGTAGTAACTCTATACTACTACTAGATTTCCATGGAGAATATCATTAGTGTTGAAGGTCTTTCCTAGGATGGTGTGCCAACCAGTAGTGTTGGTGGTGATTGCTATCTATATGGATGGTGATGATGATGCTCATGAATTGATCTACATGATCATGAGATAGCATGTGTGGCTATGATGATGCTACCTATAGAATGGTCTACAAGACTATGTGAGCCTTTCCCATACCATGTGAAATGGATAGATGTGTTTTATACCATTACAATTAATACCTCCCTAGTTAGGAGCGAGTGTTGATATTATGGTAGTTCTGGGAGGTATTAACCTCCATGTGTAACCCTCGTATAGAATAGAATATTCCAGAAGCAAGAGAAACCCTAAACATATGTGTAAAATCCCTAGAATACAATTTGACTCAGTAAAAATAATTAATATTAAAGTATTAGCTTCTAGAAGGACAAGTCGCCCTAGATAGGTGACAAGCACCACTATAAATAGGAGGTGCTTGAGCTCATTTTTATTCACTCACCTCACTCATTCTCTCAAGTATAGTGCAAGTTTGGAGCTCCAGCTGCAAGAATGGAAGATGGATCTTCTTGGGTGATTCTTGGTCTCTCTCTAGCACTATCTGTCCTAAGATATGTGCCATGCCTTCTAGTATCTCTTGGTGGTATTCTAGTATCTCTTGGTTGTATACTTTCTATAGTGGGAAAAACTCCTATGGAATACACTAGGGTTCAACATGTAGGTACATATAACCATCTAAAAGTCTCCTACTTTTTATAACTACCCTGAATATACCCCACATTCATGCATGAAATACAAAGTGAAAAGATCTGGTAAATTTACCTTATACTCTGCGTCCAGTTTCGATCCTTTCATGTTCGATTACTCTATTGACTACAAGTCTCCTCCCAAGGATGACCTTCATTCACAAACATATAAACAAGGAACTATAAACATGCATCTCAAATATGAATCAAGGGTTATATGTCAGTATAAAACATAAATCAAACATAGATATTTGACACATCATATTTCAGGACAGAAAAAGTATTCCTTTTACTAATATCACAATGTTTACATACAATGAGATCGAAGACTGCTCCTTGAACCTGGTCCGGGCTCCTCTTCACAATGTTCCAATATCTCTTCCAAGTATTTTTCTTATCTCACACTTCTTCTAAGGAAATGGAATAGGCTTATGATTGAGGAAAAAGGGCAGGAATGGGAAACTCTGATGTAAATCTCACAAGGTGGCTGCAAATTCTTGGGGCAAGGAGGGGATATGAAACAGGTAGAGTTTCTCTGTTCTTATGCTTGGATTAGGAATGAGACCCCAAAACCTCCTTTTATATGACAAAAGGATGGTTATTCGGTTGGGTGATAGGCTATAAGCAGTGGAACAATTGGGAAATTTCCCAATAGTCCATAATCTCAACGAATTCCTTGCAACTTTATAATTTTTGCAACATTTGTGGGTATACACAAGATATAATGGTGCATCTTGCATACGTACGTGAGTTGTAGTGGTGAATCAAGCGTGTGTAGGTGAGCAGTAATGGTCTAGGGCACATACATCTTCAAAAATAATGTTTTTAAGAAGAGTTGCTCAGTGATGGCTTGGCAAAAATAGAAAGTACGAGGGCCAAATGCTAGGTGTGCATGTATGGTGCAATTTAAGGTTATAACAGATGCCCCCTAATGCGAGAGTTTAGAAGAGAATTTGATGGCTAAAATACATTACAAATATTCACCAACATACGAAGCGAGTGAGCCCGGTACCAAAATTCGGGAGGTGCCATCTGAAAAAATAACAATTGTCTCACCAAGGTGGGCATACCCATGCTTGGGATGAAATTAATCATGGTTTACAATCAAATACATTTCATATCCATGTCATATAACTATATAAAGTGTAGGCACGAGAAATACACAGCGGATCTACATCTCAAAATCAAAGATATACATGTATAGTATCCCAATTCAAGAAGCCATGGACGCCTGATGGCTAGAGATAAGGTCTTGAGAGCTCTAGCAACAAATTCAAGATATTAAAACTTGGGTAGGATTGTAATATGAGTGTACGACTTCACTACCCAGAGGTCTTTGACGACTCATCAGGAACAGACAAGAGGATATCGGTGATCAGGCAGAGAACTTCATTGATTTCGAGAAAGGACTTGATTGGACTTTCGGGATGGTTAGGCATGAGGGAAAGAGAAAAAATACAGAAGGGTTGACTCAAGCAGAGTAAAAATTCCCTTGGACAATAGCACAAAAGATGATCAGACTCAGGTAGCATGGCATTGACATAATTTCACGATGCAGGAGGCAACACAAACTCTCCATGTGTTTGGAAGGATAACCAAACAGAGGAGGACACAACTCTTTGTAGTGAGAACAAATTCCTAAGGTCATATTAAATACCAAATCTTGACGAACAAACAAAATGATGTGCTTTGTCTAAGGGAGACTCATTGTGCTACCATAAAAAGAAAATAAAATTCCCATCCTTTTTTGGGGGTATATTTGATTTTTTTGTCTTTTTCAATATTTTGAAAGAGCTTGAAAAAGAATAAAAGAATGCTACGTTACAAAGGAGGAATGAGTGTCACAAGAATACTAGTTCCAAGCACAAGGAACACACTAATGCTCAGATCAAGGAGACATGTGCATGAAAAGGACACTCAGGGAAAATTCCTCCATGGGTCAAGGTGTCAGGTCGAAGAGGCAAAGTGCTACAAGGCTTGTGTATAAGGCATGCTTCAAAGTTTTAGTTGAGAGCAACATGGAGCCAAAATTAGGCCAAATATGGAAATATGCAAATGCGATTAGTAGGACACGATGAAACCCCCTTCAATGTATTTTTCACGAGCCCAAAATAGGTAAGCTCGATGGTTTTTCATTTTTAGAGAGTCTGAAAAGGCATAAAAGAAGACTCCGCTAGGGTACCTTTTTCGCAGGTAGTCTAGTCGGTTCGAAAAAGGGTTAAACTAGCACTGAAAAGATGTCTATTCAAAACCATTTAATGAGTGTGAAAAAGACAACATCACTCGGAAATCTTTTCAATTTTAAGGAGTCTGAAAAGAGCTTAACTATGGACTTGCAACCTTTTTCTAGATTTAGTCTCCTTAGCACGAAAAGGTATAAAATCTACTTAGGAGAAATCTCCTGGCGAGACGAATATCCCGAGGTGTACCATTTTCCTCCTTAATCTATAGGTCAGAAAAAGAGGTAAACTCATGCCAGTAGATATTTTTCTGGACCAATTTAACGAGTGTGAAAGAACAAGGTCACTCAACGATATTTTCAATTTTAAGGAGTTTGAAAAGAGCTTAACTATGGAATCTGTATAGTATGTTCTCCTAGACCAATTAACGAGTGTGAAGGAACAAGGTCACTTAGCAATATTTTCAATTTTAGAGAGTCTGAAAAGAGATTAACTATGGACTATGTGGGGGTTCCTTTTTCATAAATTTAGTCCCTCAATCCCGAAAAAGGGTTAAACTTATACTTGAGAATACTCTTCTAGCAAACCGAAGTTCCTAGAGTGTACCTTTGTTCGTAAAATTGACCATCCAGACTGAAAAGGGGGTAAACTACCGCTGGACAGATGTGCCTTCAAGTTTTAATTTGGCGAGCATGAAGGACAACAAGATCACTCGACAATATTTTCATGTTTAGAGAGTCTAAAAAGGTCTTAAACAAGACTCATTTTTTTGGAGTCCCGAGGGTGAGGCCAAGAGTGATGAAACATCAAACATATGAGGCTCAATCTCGTAATCAGAACATGACTAATAAGGACTCTCGAGACTAAAGTAATTGAGGATGGCATGGACACCAAATGTAAAAAGGATCTACCTAGGGAATCCATGTAGAGGTAGGCTCTACCACCAAATTATGAAACTTCTAAACAAGTAATGGCAATTCCGTGTTGCAATTCAGTGGGCTCAATCCTATGGCAAAGCAGAAAAGACAATGAGATGCAAAAAGTGGAGGTGGAATCCTAACTTAAATGCAAAAAGTTGGAAAAACGACTTTTACCAAAGGACCTTTAAAAGTGACCCATTTCTCAAAAAGTTTTCCAAACCAAAAGTGGAGTGTATCATAACATCCAATGAGAAACTCAAGAACCATGTTAAATGATTTTCAAGCTAGAAAAAATGACAAAAGAGTTCAAAAAGTGACAAAAAAGGACAAAAAAGTCTATAAATAGAAGCTGATAGATCATTTTCACCATTGCAAATTGAGAATTAACAAAAAAGACAAAAACACCCCTTTGCTAAAAGAGATGATTCTGGGAGCTTCAGAGGACGAAACAAACTTCCACCCAGACCAAGTAAGTACAAATCAACCCCTCTCGCATTTCAATACTTTCTTTTTGCATTTATTTTAGTTTTTGGGGGGGCTCACACTCCTAAAAGGGAGCAGCCCTACGTGTACATGGGTTTTCCAAGGACAGCACGTGTATGCCCATGGCAAGAAAACAATCTACCCACATGAGTACATGACTGTGTCCAATACAGCCTGCATACACCCTCAATAACATGGAAAAATTAAAAGTACAAGAGCTAACTCCCCTTTGAACTTGTCATTTGATAGGATGTATGTCCATTGGAGAGAGAGGGAGCACGAAGACATTGATATCTTGGTCGATGAGGACCCTGCAACTATGGCTGCATTGAGGGCACAACCCATTATGGAAGTTCTTTTGGTGTCCATTCATGAGGGCACAACCTAGGTTGTTGAATGCCTTGGCAGATTATTGACACCCCAACAATGAGGTGTTCGTGCTTGAGGGGTAGTCGTTGACTCCAACGACTGAGGACATTTACTTTTTGACTAGCCTCTTGAGGAGAGGTGAAACAGTCAAATTCCGTTCTTTTCCGCCTGGGCCTCATAACATTGTTGAGTTGATCAGACTACATTGCGAGTCCGACACTGAGAAAGTAGCTTCTTAGGTGCCAATCCACAGGATCACCAACCTATCACTAAAAGTGATAGTTTTACTCATTGAGCGGATCATTGGATTCACAACCTTACATCACGCCTCCCGGGTGCACATGCATTGTGCAGTGCAGTGATTAAATGAACGAATCTTCAACTGGACCATGACCATGCTTGATTGCATGAAGAGACAGCTCACTGAGTGTTGCGGGTGGAGTAACAAGAACTTCAATTTTGGTACCATTTTATGTTCATTCTTCTTTGAGAGGGTATCTGGTCTTAGTCCACGAGAAACAATGTAGGGGCATGTGGCCTCCACCCCAGCAGTGTGTAGATGGGCAGCGTTGATGCCATGATAGGGGGGTGGAAGGACCATAGAGGCCTTCAATGATACATTTTTTGACTCGTGGGTACCATAGATTCCGATGATAGAGGACTACCCCTATGTCGAGATCAACTTTTCCAGGGATTAAGACATGCCTGTACTTCCTGGAGATGATCGAGGAGAGATGGGTATGTTTGTTTTTAATGTTATTTAATTTTTAGTTTATTTTTATATATATCATTTTTTATGTGAATCAGAGTATCTGACACCTATGTATCTGTTTATGTACATATGTGGGACCAATGCATCCAGCAGACTTCTCGAGGACCCGACAACATCCTTGACCAGAGGAAGTACCATCCGCAGTCATCGGACCAGTAGCAGCAACAGGGGGACCTCCAGCCAGAGAGGAAGAGAGAGTGTTGAGACACATGGAGTGGAACCTCACCGCGCTCACTCGTACAGTGCCCATGGCCGAGATCGAGGATCTCCCGCCATAGATGTAGCCTCACATAGTTGGGGTGGCACGGACCTGGGTCTAGCTTTTCCAGCGTTTGGAAAACGTCGTCGTTCACTACGGTAGGACCAATAGGCCATGTGCTTATCTTAAGATGGACCATTTACGTGCCGAGGGCACTCTTTTATATATTTTTGAGGGCATAAGCCCAGTGATGTATACTGGATATCTATTTTTAAGGAGCTTGTACCCACCTATGTACTTTGATACTTTTGATATATATATATATATATATATGCGTATTTACATCTTTTTATGTCTTATGGATCACATTTTTTACAAATGTATGTACATGTGTATGTGTGTTCTTCTTTTTATGTGTGTGAAATATGCCAATCTAATACATGATTAGCTAGAGTATCTGTGATTTGATTCAATCTCCTAGGAACATGGATATACGTAATGTAATCAAAGTAACTTTCTAAGAGACGTAACCTAAGGAATCGTCAGTGTAAGGTAGAATCATAAATGCGGTAAATCCTATTTAACTGGAACACAACCAGTTGTGCATCTAAGTAGACCCGTAGGTGAGAGATACCATGTGACAAAGTGTCACAAAGCAACTCTATCACTTTGTTGTACTCGACGACATTGTTTGTGGCATCACCTAGACATATCCCTCCAAAAGATAAAAACTAGCCTTGAGGTGTGAAACTCACCCAAGCTACGGAAGAAAGCCTCTAAGTGTGTTAGCTAGCATCATCCACAAACCCAACGAACACCTCTGATTCACTTGACATCTGCCAGAGTGAAAAAGATGACATAAATAATGACACGTCCATAAAACAAAAAGACAAAAAACTAATTGTATAAAAACTATACATATGTACAAGAATTCACCCAAGGTGACCCACCTACGAGTAATACTTCTCGAGATAGAGCCCATCTCTAGGCTTTGCCAAGGCATTTCCCTCAAAGTCAACTAGACGATAAGTGCCCTTCTTTAGTACATCCTTCACTATGAAAGGTCCAAACCACATGGGTTTAAACTTGCCTTCCCCTGAGGGATCCTTATCTTGGTCGTAGACTAGGACAAGGTCGCCTTCGGAGAAAATCTAAGGATGAATGGACCAATCATACTAAAACTTGACTCATTGCTTGTGAGCCTCGTTAGCCAAGGCTGGATCATGACATTGTTCATCGAGCTACTCGAGCTATAATATGTGTTCCTCAAGTGGTGAAGTGTTTGGAAATAACTGTACTGCCAACTTTAGAGATGGGATCTAGCACTCTATTGGCAAGAGTACTTCCAGCCCGTAAACGAGTTGAAAAGGTGAGAAATCGGTTGCAGTATTTATAGATTTTCGGTAGGCCCATAGTGTCGAGTACAACATCAAATGCCAATTTGACTTGGCAAAATTGATCGTTCATTGTATAATGGTCTTGAGAGACTTATTCACAGCTTCCACCTGACCATTCTCTTGTGGGTAGTAAGGTTATGAATGTTCTTTCCTCAACCCAAGCTTTGATGTTAACCTGGACATCATTTTTTTCTAAAAGTGACTGCCATGGTTAGTGACAATCTCCTTCTGGATGTTGAACCTTGCTATTATCTGGTTAAACAGAAAGAGAGTTGTTGTCTCTCCATAATTATTGAATTTCGGCATAGCTTTGGACCACTTTGTGAAGCATTCTACTACTACGATGATATAACAGTGCCCCCTAGCTGAAGGGGGCTGGAAGGTAGTATAATCAATCCCCCACTTGGTGAAGGGGTCGACAGTAATGACGAGAAACATGGGAGCGGGGTGTGCCCTCATCTTTTGAGAGAAGATCTGACACGGGTGGCCTCCCCAGTACGGTCGACAGTTCTGTTATAGTGGTAAATCCACCCTATGGACTACACTAGGGTTCAACATGTAGGTAGATCTAACTATCAAAAAGTTTTCTACTTTTTATAAATACCCCGAATATACCCTAGATTCATGGATGAAATGCAAAGTGAAAAGATCTGTTAACTTTACCTTATACTCCCCGTCCTGTGTCGATCCTTTCGTGTTCGATTGCTCTACTGACTACAAGTCTCCTCCCAAGGCTGGCCTGCATTCACAAATAGATAAACGGAGAAATAAAAACATGCATCTCAAATATGAATCATGGGTTAGATGTCAATATAAAACATAAATCAAACATAGATATTTGACACATCATATTTCTGGACATAAAAAAGTATTCATTTTATTAATATCACAATATTTACTTACAATTAGATAGACGACTACTCCTCGAACCTGATCATGGACCCTCTTCACCAAGCTCCAACTATGCTTCCACGTACCTTTCTCCTCTCACACTTATTCTAAGGAAATGGCATAGGTTTATGATTGAGGAAAAAGGGCAAGAATGGGAAATTCTAATGTAAATCTCACAAGGTGGCTACAAATTATTGGGGCAAGGAGGGGATGTGAAATGAGAAGAGTTTCACTGTTTCTATTCTTTGATTAGGAATGAGACCCAAACACCTCATTTTATATGAAAAAAGGATGGTTATTCAGTTGGGTGGCGGGCTATAGGTGGTGGAATAGTTGGGAAACTGCCCAATAGCCCGTAATCTCAACGAATTCCTTGCAACATTTTAATTTTTGCAACATTTGTGGGTATACGCGGGATGTAATGGTACCACTTGCGTATGTACACGAGTTGTAGTGGTGCAAAAAGTCTGTGTACGCAGGAAGTAGTGGTGTAGGGCACGTACATCTTCAAAGATAGTGTTTTTAAGAAGAGATGCTCAGTGAAGGCTTGGAAAAAATAGCAAGTAAGAGGGCCAAATGCTAGGTTCGCATGTATGGTGAAATTTAGGGTTATAACAATACTTGGTGAAATTATTGGTGGTATTCTGATGTCCTTGGTGGTATTCTTGGTAAGTGCAAGTACAACTACTGCAGTTGAGTATTGTTCTTGTTCTGTGATTTTGAGACTTTTTGTCTAGTGCAATGTTGGTCATAGGCCAATTTTGAGAAGGAAGTCTATTATGGACATAAACCTATTTTTGGAGAAGGATCTATTTTGGGGAAAGAACTATTTTTCTAAAGGAAGACCTAATTTTGGTGCACGCCCAACAAGTGGCAAGAAATCGTCATTGAAAAAAAACAAGGAAAAGAAGCATGGAGGAGGAAAAGAAACGTGGCATGCAAGAAGAAAATCCTAACTGTGATAGGGTTAGGTTTTTTGATAAGTATTGTAATGGATATAAGCCTATAAAATAGTACAAATAAGGACCTAAGAGGTCTAGGAATAAGAGATGTCAGTTAAGGAAAAAGAGGTGTGTATGTGAGATAGAGATATATCGTATCATTTTGTGGGATTGTTGATCATAATAAGTTTGTAGAAGAGTCGAGTAGGGTAGATTTTGAGGGTTATGTCATAGGATGAGAAGCCTGGTGTGATCTATTCCTCCTCATAGAGGGTTCTTAAATTCAATATTGATTGTATTAATGAAGATGTAATGTGTGCAGTGCAAGATTTTGAAGCAGATTAAATAAGAGAGAAGAGAAGCCATATCTTTGTGGAAGTAGCCCCATGATTGGGTGAACTACGATAAAACCTTGTGTTTTGTGTGATTGTTAATGAATTTTTAATTTATGTTAATGATTAGCTTATGAATAAATGGGTAAACTAGATATATCAACATGAATGCATCAGGTTAAAGGTCAATAAGTCATATAAATACTTGAATTACTAACAAGGATAATGCATAAAGAAGGAAGAACACAATCCAAGATCCCCACTCATTCCTAGACTTCAAACATCTGAGTATTTCAATCTCCTATAAAAGATATCTCGGGTGAGACTGCATTGTGCACCCTGTGTGCAATGTTGCCTTTTGGTATACAAGGAGGGTCAATAGTTTTCTAGGGTTTTGTTAGCAACCTTTTGAGATCTGAACCCAGGTCAACACAATTAGAATTAAAAGAGAAGAAAACCAAAAAATGGTTATGTTGCTGGACGGAATTGCACAAGATTGAGTGAACTAGATCCATGGAAGAAACACGTGGAGAATGAGCGTATAGAAGGGAATGTTCAAGCCATAGAATCCAATGGAGGAAGATATTGAAAGACGGTTGAAAACAAAGGAACTTGAGTTTTCAAAGAAGGACAACATAAACCCTAAGTTGACACCATGCAAATATCTCGACAAATACGTGTTTAGCCACTTGCAGGAGGTATTTTTCTGTGATATCCTTCATGTGTTGCAGGAGTGGTTATTGATGCAAAGGAAAACCACCCTACAAATCGAGTCATATAGTTGAAGTGGAATCATGTGGAGATCGCGTAGTTATAGTAAGTTAATAACAAATTTACTTGCGCAATAGATTTCTGGCTAGATAGTAATGTTGTAGGGTTTATCACCAAATTTGCAATAGATACCACAGAGTCTTAAACTGTAGCAGAGCAATAGTTTCTAAAAGGACCTAGAGGTAGGTACAACATATCGTTGTATACTTCAATCAAGATTTTATTATATGAAAATGGGGCGATTACCATGGAATCAGACAACTAATTCTCCCTGTGCGCATGGGGGAGGGGAGGAAGCACTAACAGGAGGTTGAGATATGGAGGAAGAGATGGATAAGGAAAAGAAAAAAGGGGGAATGGACCCAATCATGATGGAAGAAGAATATATAAAGAAAATAATGGAAAAAGATGGAAAGACGCGCAGTGGAGAACCCTACCAATATAAAATGAATAATAAGAAGTGATCCATAGCCAACAAAGAAGGATTTGCAAGTGATGAATAAGAGGTAGAGGATCTTCAAGTTGTGGAGAAGAGTGAGGAAATCCTGCGTGCAATGTATGAAAGGAAAACATGAGGTCGAAATAACCTTCATTGTGGAAACTACATCCGGATGTGCAACTAATACACCAAAAAGAATACCAACGTTTAGAAAACAGAATTTTAGTGGAAGAAAAGCAACATGATAGGAATCCAATCAAGGAGCATCAACTGGGGGATCCATTTCTGGAAGTAACAATCAATTGTCTACACCATGTGGAGGACATATATCAACACATTTCAAAATGGCAGGACATGATCCCACGATCAGATTACTAGAATATCGGGGAGAGGAATCAAAGGAACCTGAAAAGAACTTATTCATTTGTGAGAAGATATGGGAAGAAAAGTAGGTCATAGATGAGGATACAAAACTTGCGCAGTTAGCTATCACATAAAGAGACCATGCACTAGACTAGAACATGAGACTAGATATAAAAATTCTACTAGGAGCAACAAAGACTATTGGAGACGTAAAAAAACTACCGATAAACGAATTTTCGAAGCCCAGCTCAGAAGACCAATACATGAATGAAAAGATTAAAATCAAGAGACAACCAGGTGATTTTTTTTTGGATATTGATCATAGGTTCAAACGTTTGAAAGGTAAGTTGAAATCTGCCATTATAGACATGCAATATAGGCACTTATTTGTGAACTCACTATTACCACACTTGAAATACCCGTTAAGACAACAAAAGTTCCAAACCCAGGCAGAGGCTCTATAGGCAGCCTTGCAACTAGAAGAGAACCAATATCATAAGATAGATCCAACAATAGAGGAGTTAAAGGAGGGTCTTAAGCATATAACATTTCATGTTAACTAGGATAAGAGCAAAGAGAAAAGAGAAGTTGTTTGGTGTACGCTATGGAGGAGATAAGGACACCGTAAAAATTAATGTCCAACTTTAATCTAGTATATGGAAGAAGGTGTACCAAAACCCTTTCCAACAGGAGGACCGTGGTTCAAGATTCTTAAAATGCATGGGCATGATCTATATCATTTTTCAATGATGTAGAAGTATAAAACAATACCCAAAATTTCATATTGCAATTTTTGCAAATCAGTTGGTCATAATCATAAGGATTGTAGGATGATGGAGTTGATGAGAGAAAGTGTTGGATTACTGAGAGGGGAGGTGAATTAGTAATAGTGTAATTATAATATTTTTTCTTCAAATGTTATATCAATGTAGAATTATTATCCAATAATGAGCAGTAATAAATAAACAATCACACACATACACAGTACACCAATGTTTTACGTGGAAACCCAAATCGAGAGAAAACCACAGAATGATTTTTCTTATATGTCTTAAAGAATTACATTCATTGGAAGCACCAAGTTCCTTTGTTTTCCAGCTGCAACTGGAAGGAGGCTCCAACCCCCTAGTTTCTTAGGCTACAACCTGAGGGAAGCTCCAACTCCCCAAATCTCTGGCTACAACCAGAAAGAGGATACAACCCCCAATGTTCTCCGACTACAACCAGAAGGTGGCTACAACCACCTGTCCTTGCCCCGTCCTGCCACCCTAAAGTAGAATTATAATGATAACACCACTATCACACTATCAGTGTGAGATATACTACTATAAACTTGTACCAATAAATCTGAACCATGCATCAACCATGCATCAACCTGTACCTCAATCTGTAATCAACCTGTACCATAAAAAAGTGCATCAACCATGCACCAACTTGTAATCAACCTGTACCATAAACAAATGCATCAACCATGCACCAACCTATAATCAACCTGTACCATAAACAAGTGCATCCAACCATGTACCAAGTATGTTCCAATCATTTGTCAACTACTCATCAACTATGACTCATCAATATGTACCAACATCATCAACTACTTGTCTCAACCATGTACTCAACATGTACCACAACCAAAATCCCTCATCAATTTTATCATCCAAATATTATTTGCAGCTCTAAAATAGACCCGGTGTATATGATCACATTCATGCAAAACTTCCTTAACTTTAAAAACAAGAGACTAGCATTTTCATCAAACTTTTCTTTAGTCTCACATGCCTAGTTTTGGATTAGTCAACAACCCTAACTTGAAGTAATCATAACTTTGAACCTGTAGTGTATAAAGATTTGAAATAGATAAAAAAAATTATTCAGTGTGTTTAATGTGATTCCTCCAAGTTTCACTACTTGGAACCTCTCAGAAAAGGAGTTATAGAAAAAATGACATACCTTGTTGAATTATGGCTTATTATAGAGAGCGATCTTGTAGAGCGTTCCCCACACAAACTGTTTTATTTTTTGTTCTGAAACTATTACAAAAACTACTACAGACTATCCCCTAGCCAACACATTTGGTCTCACTAAATTTGGATCTTTTATGAAGAATTTATGACATTTTTACCCGAAACACCTGATTTTGACTAGTTTCAGGACTAGCCACAAACCCTATTTTCCACATAGTGTAACTCGAAAAATACAAAAACCCACAATATGAATTGTTTACCACAGATACTTGGATATGTTTTCTCACTATCATATAAATTTCAGGATCTGAATCATTATATAAAAAAAGTTATAATGAAAATGGTGAGATGACCTGTAAATAACATACCTTAGAAAGCACCATCAAAAGAATTTATCCTTCTTTGCATTTCGGCATTCTTTTCTTCACCTTCACTCAAAGTTATGGTTTAGATATCCTTGGTTACCTCAGACACATATATCTATTCAATATTCTCAAGAGTGATTCAAATGAGAGAGCCTTGCCTCTTATTTATACTCTCCAAGTAACTTCCTTAAAAATATCTTCTAGGTCACTTGGCCCCACTTTTCTTATTTTAGGGTTGGGTCCACTTCTAATTTCTCCATTAAAATTATTATTGAAATAATTTATTTTGTATTCACTTTGAATTATAATACACTCATCACTTCACTTTATTATTTACCTTTTAAAATCTCTTAAACCACTTTGATTACTT
>JASDQU010104173.1:916-23810 GCA_032191745.1 Picea mariana | reverse complement strand
AAGAAAACAACAAGTGGGAGAATGTTGGGTATGTGTTATATTCTTTGCACGAGTAGTAGTGTATGAGCGCCTGCGTCGGGTGCGCGGGGGGGTAAGAGGGGGGCAGAGCCCCCCGCGCGGGGGTTTGGGGGCAGCACCCCCGAAAAAAAAATTTTGGCCGACATATTTTCGCCGGTTTCTGGCCGACATATTTTCACCGGGCCGACATATTTCCGGGACCACATGATATTAGGTGGTTTTTCGGCACATGGTTTTTGCCAATGGTTTTCTATTTCTGGTTAAGGAATAAGGGTTTTGGACTAATCCAGGTCATTGGGTTAGGGTTTTGGATGCCGCTGGCTCCTATATGTATATTGTATTGTAAACAGTGTAAAGCAATGTATCAATATAATATATGCTGGTTTTTCCCGATTTGGGTTTCCAGGTGAAAAATCTCTGTGTAATGTTTGTATTTTCCATTGTATATTTTTCTGTTCTTTTATGAATATCAGTTTGCAGTAGATATTGTACAAGGTTAGAATTTACAAAAGGTACCACTTTGGAGTTCATCCATATTTACTTCTTATCAACCATGAAAAAACAATAATGAGTCATATTTACATCAAACACTATTGGGTACATTACCCAAATCTTTGTGCTATGGGTCTTTCTACAAGGGTTGACATCAATGAAAACCAACCTTAATCAACAATCTCCCCCTTTGGTATTGATGGCAACACTCTGATGCAACACTGAAATCATATCACTCATGCTCCCCCTGAAACCATGCCTTTGTCCTCTACATCTGAAAAATATGCTCCTACTGGAACCATGCCTCTGTCCTCTACATCTGATAAATCTCTCCCCCTTTGTCATCAATGGCAAAGGTATCTTTCCATCAGGGGTTGCTCCCCCTGACAAACTGTCCTCTTATGGTGCTTCCTCGTGTACATCTAAGACATATAAGATAAGAATTCAAAAAGAATTCATTTTTGGAGTAGAAATAACTCCAAGTCTTTGGCAAAGATATTCAAACGCTTCCCATCGAAATGGTTTTGTAAGGATGTCTGCCACTTGTTCTTTTGTGCCCACATACTTAACTCTGATGTTCATTTTTGCAACATGTTCCCGTAGAAAGTGATAGTTGATTGGGATGTGCTTCGTCTTGGAGTGCATCACTGAGTTTTTTAAGATACTAATGGCACTTGTATTATCACAATATATTGGAACGGGATCATCGTACTCAACTTGTATATCTATCAAAGTTTGTTTCATCCAAAGAACCTGTGTACAACATGTTGTTGCTGCAAGATACTCTGCCTCGGATGTAGATAGAGATATTGATGATTGTTTCTTGCTTAGCCATGATACCAAACACTCACCTAAGTAGAACACTACTCCACTGGTGCTTCATCATTTATCAATACAACCTGCCCAATCTGCATCTATGTAGGCAATAAGTGATAGATATTTTCCTTTTGGATACCATAATCCAAACTCTTCTGTTCCTTTGAGATATCTAAACATCCTCTTTACTACTAATACATGTGATTCCTTTGGTGCTGCTTGAAATCGTGCCACCTGTCCAACTGCCTGCATTACATCTAGTCTGGATGTTATCACATATAGTAGGCTACCAATCATTGACCTATATTGCCTTTGATTTGTAGACTTTGAATCATCATCTTTGCTCAACTTACAACTGGTTTGCATGGGAGTGATAACTGGTTTTCAATCTTCCATTCCGAACCTCGTTATCATTTCTCTGATATACTTGGTTTGAGAAATAAAAATTCCTTGGTTGCTTTGACATATCTAAAGTCCCAGAAAGAAGGATAGTTCTCCAAGTAATGACATTTCAAATTCACTCTGCATGTCTTTTGAAAATTTCTAGCTTAACCTGTCATCATCACTACCAAAAATAATATCATCAACATAAACTTCAATTAATTAAATATTACCTTGACTTACCTTGATGCAAAGGTTTTTGTCTACACTTCCTTTTCAGAACCCTGCCTGCTGCAGATACTTACCCAGTCTAGAGTACCATGCTCTAGGAGCCTGTTTTAGACCATACAAGGCCTTCTTTAATTTACAGACATAGTCTGTGTTCTCTGACAACTGAAATCCTTCTAGTTGTTCAATGTAGACTTCTTCTTCAAGTTCCCCATTTAGAAAAGTTGATTTTACATCCATCTGATATACTTTAACATTTTTGGAGCATGCATAAGCTAAAAGAAAACAGATTGCTTCCATTCTGGCAACTGGAGCAAATGTCTCTTCAAAGTCGATTCCTTCAATTTGTGCATATCCTTTACATACCAATATAGATTTCTTTCTTGTAACTTGTCCATCTTCATTCAATTTATTCCTAAAAACCCATTTTGTGCCGATCACATTCTTATTCGTTGGTCTTGGAACCAATTCCCAAGTGTCATTTTTCTCTATTTGATCTAATTCTTCATCCATGGCCTTATTCCAAAATTCATCCCTGTTGGCTTCTTCAAAACAATTTGGTTCAATTGTAGATAAGAGTGCTAGGTGTGTTTGTTCTGGTTAACGGATTTTTATTCTAGTCTCAACTCCTGCATCTTTGTTTCCAATAATTTGATCTGAAGGATGATTCTTCTGTACTCGTTTGCTAGGTGTCTTTGCAGATATTTTCCGACCTTGATCTTCTACTTCTGTCGGATTCTCTTCATCTTCATCTTCCTCTTCTTCTTCTTTTTCATCTTCATCTTCCTCTTCTTCTTCTTTTTCATCTTCTTCTTCAAAAAATTGTTCCATTGATTTGTTTTCTTCTTTGTTTGATTCTAGTCTACCTGTTTCATCAATTGTTACATTGATTCTTTCTACAACTTTGTTTAATATTAGATTGTAACACTTGTATGCTTTCCTTGTACTTGAGTAACCAACAAGTATTCCTTTGTCAACACGAGAGTCAAACTTTCCTATTCTGCCATCTTCTCTTTTGATGTAGCATTTGCTTCCAAAAACTCTAAAGTGCTTTACATTTGTTGGTCTTCCTTTCCATAGCTCGTAGGGAGTTTTATCAGTGTTGCTTCTAAGCATTAATATGTTTTGAATGTGAATTGTTGTATGCAGTACCTGTGTCCAAAAAATATCTGTCAACTTTGAATCCAGTATCATTGTTCGAGGCATTTCTTGTACTGTCATGTTCTTTCTTTCAACAAATCCATTATGTTGAGGTGTCCTAGCGATGGAGAATTGTATTTTTAGTCCATGATTGTTATAGTAGTCCATAAATTCCTTTGAGATGAATTCTCCTCCATTATCCGATCTTAAGCATTTGATTCTTGAATCCATCTCATTTTCAACCATTTTCTTGTAGATCTTGAAATTTTCAAAAGCTTCTGATTTGTTATTGAGAAAGTAAACTGCAGTCATTCTTGTATAATCATCGACTAATAACATAAAATAACTCTCACCTTTTAAGACTTTTGTTGTAGTTGGTCCAACTAGATCAGTATGCACAATTTCCAGTGGTTTTGTTGTTGAATATTCCTTTGATTTGAACCTGGTCTTTGTTTGCTTTCCTTGTTGGCAATGCTTGCATAAAGTGTTGGTTGGTTTCGTAATCTGGGGAATTTCTCTGACTGCTTCTCTTTTGCTGACTTTGACAAGGTTATCAAAATGCATGTGACCCATTCTTCTGTTCCATAGCCAACTTTCATCTTCATTTCCTAGACAACACTTTTCATTTCCAATTTCGCTTAACACATATATGTTGCTTGAAGTTCTTGTAGCTGTAGCGACCAATTTCCCGAACCTTATTTTCTTATCTCACACTTTTGTGAATCAAAAGTAACTTTATGACCTTGGTCACACATTTGAATCACACTTAAAAGATTATGTTTCATATCTTCTACTAGTATAACATTTTCTTCCTTTTCATTCTTGTTCCCAATTCAGACTGTGCATTTTCCAATGATTTTGGATGAATCATCATTTCCAAAGGAGACTGATCCATATCTTTCCTCTTGTAATGTAAGAAACTTGTCTCTATCACCTGTCATGTGTTTTGAACATCCACTGTCAACATACCAACCACATTTCTTCTGTTTAGCTTGTAGAGCGACTGTGCATTCTTCATTGCTATAATGATCTTGCTTTCTTATCCATGTCATTTTCAGAGGTTCTTGTTTGTGACTCTGTTGAGGTTCTTTAGGAGGGACTGTCATTCTACAATTTTTGGCCATGTGTCCAAAATTGTTACATTTGTAACATTCCACTTCAGTGCTCAAGGATTCAAACCTGTTGTAACTTCTTCTCTATGTTTCACTAGGTCTTCTTCAATAACCCCTTTGTGTATGGCTCTTAAAGTAGTTATTGTTCATGTTGTTAGCTCTGCAATTTACAGCTTTATGTCCAAAATTATTACAAGCATAACATAAACCAAAAAATATAGTTTGATACCTGTTAGTTGAAGATCATATGAAAGGAGGTGCTCTTATAAATCCTTCTTCTTCTTGAGGCCTATCTTTCTGTTGTTGATTCTGAAATATGAATCTTCTCGATGGAGGAGTGTCCCTATAAACTTCCTTGTATATCTTTTTATCCCCTTTGATTGTTTATGCATAAATTTTTGGATTTGTTTCTTGCTCTGTTGTTTTGGAGCTTGATCCTTTTTCTGTCTGATTGTATCTAAGTCTGGACTTGTCAAGATAATATTTTCGACTGCTAATAATGTCATCCAAAACTTTTGAGCTATTCTGCATATTTTTCTTATGAATATCCTTTCTTAGTGTGACAATCTCTGCTTCCAAGTTTCCAATGATCCTGTCCTTTCCTTCTAGTTTTTCTTTGAGTGCTTCTTCAGTTCTTTTATCTACTTCTATTTGAACCTTCAATTTTGTAATCATTTGTTCTAGTTCTTGAATGTCTTTTTTCTTATCTAGTTCTACTTGTAGTTTCTTGTTTTTCTTCTTTTCTCTTCTAATAACTTCCATGGAACTCATTAATTCTTCTCGAAAGTCAACTTCTGCCTCTTAAATTTCTTCTTCATCTGCCTCTTCATATTATTCTTCGGAGTCTTCTTTATCAGAGTCTTCTACTACCATGAATAGAACTCTCCCTGTTTCATTGTCACTGACTTCATATTCATCTGATGATGAGATATCTTCTTTGGTGCAAAAATTTTTCTTGGAAACTTTCTTTGTAGTTCTTTTACCTTTATATGTTTGTCTGCATTTTGAGTAACCTTCGTCATCTCTTTTTTTCTTATGAGGACATTTGTTAGCAAAATTACCAATACCATCACAATTAAAAAAAATTAAAGGAAGCTTACCTCTGTACCTATCGTTAGTTCCCTTGTTCAGTCTTTTGACGAAGTTGGCCACTTCTTCATCATCTTCCGAGACATCACTGCTACTGCTATATTATTCTTGTTCCTTTTTCTTTTGCTTTGATCTTTTGGATGCTTTGAAGGCTACTTCTTTTACATCTGGATTTTCCTATTCAGTTCTCATCTCATATGTTGTGAAGATTCCATGGAGTTCATCCATGCTTATTGAGTTTAGATCCGATATTTCTTCTAGTGCCGATATCTTAGGGTTCAATCTCATATGAAGAGATCTTAGTAACTTTTCAACAATTACAGATTCTTCGATTTCTTCTCCCAATCTTATGATTGTATTCACTGTTTCATCAACTCACAAGAAGTAGGCTACGATATCTTCATCTTCCTTCATTTTTAATTGTTCAAACTGACCTCTGTAAATTTGAAGCTTTACTGCTTCGACTTTTGAATCTCCTTCATAAATATTTCGAAGCTTGTCCCAAATCTCTTTAGCAGATTTATAATGTGCAACTTTGGTGAATACTGTATCACTAAGACCATTCAAAAGTGCATTTATGGCTTTGGAATTATTCTCACCAAGTTTCATTGCTTTGTCATTTGTTGGTGGCACTGCTGGTGTTGTGTATCCATCTACAATCGATTGCCAAACTTGAAATCCCTATGCCTATATATATGCCTTCATCCTTATGCTCCAAAAAACATACTTCTATCCATCAAACTGTGGTATTCCATTTTTCTACAAGTTGGTACTCTCCATGATCTACCTTTCAGTGGTTAAACTGATTTCTGAAGGAACCTGCTCTGATACCAATTGTTGGATTACTGAGAGGGGGGGTGAATTAGTAATAGCATAATTAAAATCCTTTTTCTTCAAATATTATATCAATGTAGAATTATTATCCAATAATGAGCGGTAATAAATAAACAATCACACACATACACAGTACACCAGTGTTTTACGTAGAAACCCAAATTGGGAGAAAACCACAGAATGCTTTTTCTTATATGTCTTGAAGAATTAGATTCATTGGAAGCACCAAGTTCCTTTGTTTTCCAGCTGCAACTGGAAGGAGGCTCCAACCCCCTAGTTTCTCAGGCTACAACCTGAGGGAAGCTCCAACTCCCCAAATCTCTGGCTACAACCAGAAGGAGGATACAACCCCCAATGTTCTCCGGATATAACCGGAAGGTGGCTACAACCACCTATCCTTGCCTTGTCCTGCCACCCCGAAGTAGAAGTGGAATGATGGAACCACTATCGCACTATCACTGTGAGATATATTGTTGTAAACTTGTACCAATAAATCTAAACCATGCATCAACTATGCATCAACCTGTACCTCAACCTATAATCAACCTGTACCATAAAAAAGTGCATCAACCATGCACCAACCTATAATCAACCTATACTATAAACAAGTGCATCAACCATGCATCAACCTGTAATCAACCTGTACCATAAACAAGTGCATCAACCATGCACCAACCTGTAATCAACCTGTACCATAAACAAGTTCATCCAACCATGTATTAAGTATGTTCCAATCATGAGTCAACTACTCATCAACTATGACGCATCAATATGTACCAACATCATCAACTGCTTGTCTCAACCATGTACTCAACATGTACCACAACCAAAATCCCTCAGCAATTTTATCATCCAAATATGATTTGTAGCTCTATAATAGAAATGGTGTATATAATCACATTCTTGCAAACCTTCCTTAACTTTAAAAACAAGAGACTATCATTTTCATCAAATTTTTCTTTAGACTCACATGCCTAGTTTTGGATTAGTCAACAAACCTAACTTGAAGTAATCATAACTTGGAACCTTTAATGTAAAAAGATATGAAACTGATACACAATGTTCTTCAATGTGTTTAATGCAATTCCTCCAAGTTTCACTACTTGGAACCTCTCAAAAAAGGATTTATAGCAAAAATAGCATACCTTGTTGAATTGTGGCTTATTCTAGAGAGTGACCTTGTAGATTTTATCTGAAAATGTTACATAGAATACTAAAGAATTTCCCCTAACCAACACACTTGGTGTCACCAAAGTTGGATCTGATATGAAGAAGTTATGACGTTTTTACCCGAAACACCTAATTTTGACTAGTTTCAGGACTGGCCACAAACCCTATTTTCCATGGAGTGTAACTCCCAAAATACAATGACCCACAAGTTGAATTTTTTACCACAGATAATTGGATATTTTTTATCACTTGCATAGAAATTGTAGGATCTGAAGCAAGCCTCTGAGTGTGTCAGCTAGCATCATCCACGAACCCAACGAACACCTCTGATTCACTTGACATCTGCCAAAGTGAAAAAGATGACATAAATAACAACACATCCATAAAACAAAAAGAAAAAAAACTAATTGTATAAAAACTATACATATGTAGAAGAATTCACCCAAGACGACCCACCTACGAGTAATACTTCTCGAGATAGAGCCCATCTCTAGGCTCCGCCAAGGCATTTCCCTCAAAGTCAACTAGACGATAAGCGCCCTTCTTTAGTACCTCCTTCATGATGAAAGGTCCAAACCACATGGGTTTAAACTTGCCTGCCCCTGAGGGATACTTATCTTGGTCATAGACTAGGACAAGGTCACCTTCGAAGAAAATCTAAGGACGAATAGACCAATCATACTAAAACTTGACACATTGCTTGTGAGCCTTGTTAGCCAAGGCTGGATCATGACATTGATCAACGAGCTACTTGAGATATAATAAGCGTTCCTCAAGCGGTGAAGTGTTTGGAAATAACTGTACTGCCAACTTTAGAGATGGGATCTGGCATCCTATTGGCAAGACTACTTCCATCCCATAAACGAGTTGAAAAGGTGAGAAATCGGTTGCAGCATTTATAGATTTTCGGTAGGCCCATAGTGCCAAGTACAACATCAAATGCCAATTTGACTTGGCAGAATTGATCGTTCATTGTATAATGGTCTTGAGAGACTTATTCACAGCTTCCACCTGACCATTCTCTTGTGGGTAGTAAGGTTATGAATGTTCTTTCCTCAACCCAAGCTTTGATGTTAACCTGGACATCATTTTTTTCTAAAAGTAATTGCCATGGTCAGTGACAATCTCCTTCTGGATGTTGAACCTTGCTATTATCTAGTTAAATAGAAAAAGAGTTGTTGTCTCTCCATCATTATTGAATTTTGGCATAGCTTTGGCCCACTTTGTGAAGTATTCTACTATTACGATGATATAACGGTGCCCCCTAGATGAAGGGGGCTGGAAGGTAGTCTAATCAATCCCCCACTTGGTGAAGGGGTCGATAGTAATGACGGGAAACATGGGAGTGGGGTGTGCCCCCATCTTCCAAGAGAAGATCTGACATGGGTGGCCTCCTCAGTATGGTCGAAAGTTCTGCTATAGTGGTAAATCCACCCTATGGACTACACTAGGTTTTAACATGTAGGAAGATCTAACTGTTGAAAAGTTTGCTACTTTTTATAACTACCCTGAATATACCCCAAATTCATGCATCAAATACAAAGTGAAAAGATATGGTAACTTTACCTTATACTCCCCGTCCGGTGTCAATCCTTTCATGTTCGATTGCTCTACTGACTACAAGTCTCCTCCCAAGGCTGGCCTGCATTCACAAACAGATAAACGAAGAAATAAAAACATGCATCTCAAATATGAATCATGGGTTAGATGTCAATATAAAACATAAATCAAACATAGATATTTGACACATCATATTTCGGGACATAAAAAAGTATTCCTTTTATTAATATCACAATATTTACTTACAATTAGATAAACGATTGCTCCTCGGACCTGGTCACGGACCCTCTTCACCAAGCTCCAACTGTGCTTCCACGTACCTTTCTCCTCTCACACTTATTCTAAGGAAATGTCATAGGCTTATGATTGAGGAAAAAGGGCAAGAATGGGAAATTCTAATGTAAATCTCACAAGGTGGTTGCAAATTATTGGGGCAAGGAGGGGATGTGAAACGAGAAGAGTTTCACTGTTCTTATTCTTGGATTAGGAATGAGACCCCAACACCTCATTTTATATGAAAAAAGGATGGTTATTCAGTTGGGTGGCGGGCTATAGGTGGTGGAACAGTTGGGAAACTGCCCAATAGCCCGTAATCTCAACGAATTCCTTGGAACATTTTAATTTTTGCAACATTTGTGGGTATACGTGGGATGTAATGGTACAACTTGCATATGTACGTGAGTTGTAGTGGTGCAACAAGAGTGTGTACGCAGGAAGTAGTGGTGTAGGGCACGTACACCTTCAAAAATAGTGTTTTTAAGAAGAGATGCTAAGTGATGGCTTGACAAAAATAGCAAGTAAGAGGGCCAAATGCTAGGTGTGCATGTATGGTGAAATTTAGGGTTATAACAATACTTGGTGAAATTCTTGGTGGTATTCTGATGTCCTTGGTGGTATTCTTGGTAAGTGCAAGTGCAACTACTGGAGTTGAGTATTGTTCTTGTTCTGTGATTTTGAGACTTTTTGTCTGGTGCAATGTTGGGCATAGGCCAATTTTGAGAAGGAAGTCTATTATGGGCATAAACCTATTTTTGGAGAAGGATCTATTTTGGGGAAAGAACTATTTTTCTAAAGGAAGACCTAATTTTGGTGCACGCGCAACAAGTGGCAAGAAATCATCATGCAAAAAAAACAGGGAAAAGAAGCATGGAGGAGGAAAAGAAACGTGGCATGTAGGAAGAAAATTGTAACCGTGATAGGGTTAGGTTTTTTTATAAGGATTGTAATGGATATAAGCCTATAAAATAGTACAAATAAGGTCCTAAGAGGTCTAGGAATAAGAGATGTCAGTTAAGGAAAAAGAGGTGTGTATGTGAGATAGAGATATATCGTATCATTTTGTGGGGTTGTTGATCGTAATAAGTTTGTAGAAGAGTCGAGTAGGGTATATTTTGAGGGTTATGTCATAGGCTGAGGAGCATGGTGTGATCTATTCCTCCTCATAGAGGGTTATTAAATTCAATATTGATTGTATTAACGAAGATGTAATGTGTGCAGTGCAAGATTTTGAAGCAGATTAAATACGAGAGCAGAGAAGCCATATATTTGTGGAAGTAGCCCCATGAGGGGGTGAACTATGATAAAACCTTGTGTTCTATGTGATTTTTAATGAATTTTTAATTTATGTTAATGATTAGCTTATGAATAAATGGGTAAACTAGATATATCAACATGAATGCATCGGGTTAAAGGTGAATAAGTCATATAAATACTTGAATTACTAACAAAGATAATGCATAAAGAAGGAAGAACACAATCCAAGATCCCCACTCATTCCTAGACTTCAAACATCTAAGTATTTGAATCTCCTATGAAAGATATCTCGGGTGAGACTGCATTGTGCACCCTGTGTGCAATGTTGCCTTTTGGTATACAAGGAGGGTCAATAGTTTTTTAGGGTTTTGTTAGCAACCTTTTGAGATCCAAACCTAGGTCATCACAATAAGAAGTAAAAGAGAAGAAAACCAAAAAATGGTTATGTTGTTGGACGGAATTTCACAAGATTGAGTGAACTGGATCCATGGAAGAAACACACGGAGAATGAACATATAGAAGGGAATGTTCAAGCCATAGAATCCAACAAAGGAAGATATTGAAAGATGGTTGAAAACAAAGGAACTTGATTTTTCAAAGAAGGACAACATAAACCCTAAGTTGACACCGTGCAAGAATCTCGAAAAATATGTGTTTAGACACTTGCAGGAGGTATTTTTATGTGATATCCTGCATTTGTTGCAGGAGTGGTTATTAAGGGTAAAGGAAAACCACCCTACAAATCGAGTCAGACAGCTGAAGTGGAATCATGTGGAGATCGCATAGTTATAGTAAGTTAATAACAAATTTACTCGCGCAATAGATTTCTGGTTAGATAGAAATGTTGTGGGGTTTATCACCAAATTTGCAGTAGATACCACAGAGTCTTAAACTGCAGCAGAGCAATAGTTTCTAAAAGGACCCAGAGGTAGGTACAACATATCGTTGTATACTTCAATCAAGATTTTATTATATGAAAATGGGGCGATTACCATGGAATCGGACAACTAAATTTCCCTGTGCACATGGGTGAGGGGGGGAAGAACTAGCAGGAGGTTGAGATATGGAGGAAGAGATGGATAAGGGAAAGAAAAAGGAGGGAATGGACCCAATCATGATGGAAGAAGACTAGATAAAGAAAATAATGGAAAAAGATGGAAAGACACGCAGTGGAGAACCCTACCAATATAAAATGAATAATAAGAAGCGATCCATAGCCAACAAAGAAGGATTTGCAAGCGATGAATCAGAGGTAGAGGATCTTCAGGTTGTGGAGAAGATTGAGGAAATCCTACGTGCCATGTATGAAAGGAAAACATGAGGTCAAAATAACCTTCATTGTGGAAACTACATCCGCATGTGCGACTAATACACCAAAAAGAATACCAACGTTTAGAGAACCGAATTTTAGTGGAAGAAAAGAAACGAGATAGGAATCCAATCAGGGAGCATCAACTAGGGGATTCACTTAAGGAAGTAATAATCAATTGTCTACACCATGTGGAGGACATATATCAACACATTTCAAAATGGCAGGACATGATCCCACGATCAAATTACCAAAATATCGGGGAGAGGAATCAGAGGAACCTGAAAAGAACTTATTCATTTGTGAGAAGATATGGGAAGAAAAGTAGGTCATAGATGAGGATACAAAACTTGCGCAGTTAGCTATCACATAAAGAGACCATGCACTAGACTATAACATGAGCCTAGATATAAAAATTCTACTAGGAGCAACAAAGACTATTGGAGACGTAAAAAAAATACCGATAAACGAATTTCCAAAGCCCATCTCAGAAGACCAGTACATGAATGAAATGATTAAAATCAGGAAACAACCAGATGATTTTGTTTTGGATATTGATCATAGGTTCAAACGTTTGAAAGGTAAGTTGAAATATGCCATTATAGACATGCAATATAGGCACTTATTTGTGAACTCACTATTACCACACTTGAAATACCTGTTAACACAACAGAAGTTCCAAACCCAGGCAGAGGCTCTATAGGAAGCCTTACAACTAGAATAGAACCAATATCAAAAGATAGATCCAACAATAGAGGAATTGAAGGAGGATCTTAATAATCTAACATTTCAACTTAACTAGGATAAGAGCAAAGAGAAAACATAAGTTGTTTGGTGTACTCTATGGAGGAGAGAAGGACACCGTAAAAATGAATGTCCAACTTTCGTCTAGTATATGGAAGAAGGTGTACCAAACCCCTTTCCAACAGGAGGACCATGGTTCAATATTCTTAAAATGCATGGGCGTGATCCATATCATTTTTCAATGATGTAGAAGTATAAAACAATACCCAAAATTTCATATTGGAATTTTTGCAAATCAATTGGCCATAATCATAAGGATTGTAGGATGATGGAGTTGATGAGAGAAAGTGTTGGATTACTGAGAGGGGGGGTGAATTAATAATAGTGTAATTATAATCCTTTTTCTTCAAATGTTATATCAATGCAGAATTATTATCCAATAATGAGCAGTAATAAATAAACAATCACAAACATACATAGTACACCAGTGTTTTACGTGGAAACCCAAATCGAGAGAAAACCACAGAATGATTTTTCATATATGTCTTGAGGAATTACATTCATTGGAAGCACCAATTTCCTTTGTTTTCCAGCTGCAACTGGAAGGAGGCTCCAACCCCCTAGTTTCTCAGGCTACAACCTAAGGGAAGCTCCAACTCCCCAAATCTCTGGCTACAACCAGAAAGAGAATACAACCCCCAATGTTCTCCGGCTACAACCGGAAGGTGGCTACAACCACCTGTCCTTGCCCTGTCCTACCACCCTAAAGTAGAACTAGAATGATGGAACCACTGTCACACTATCACTGTGAGATATACTACTGTAAACTTGCACCAAGAAATCTGAACCATGCATCAACCATGCATCAACCTGTACCTCAACCTGTAATCAACCTGTACCATAAACAAATGCATCAACCATGCACCAACCTATAGTAAACCTGTACCATAAACAAATGCATCAACCATGCACCAACCTATAATCAACCTGTACCATAAAAACATGCATCCAACCATGTACCAAGTATGTTCCAATCATTTGTCAACTACTCATCAACTATGACTCATCAATATGTACCAACATCATCAACTACTTGTCTCAACCATGTACTCAACATGTACCACAACCAAAAGCCCTCATCAATTTTATCATCCAAATATTATTTGTAGCCCTATAATAGACCTAGTTTATATGATCACATTCGTGCAAAACTTCCTTAACTTTAAAAACAAGAGACTAGCATTTTCATCAAACTTTTCTTTAGTCTCACATGCCTAGTTTTGGATTAGTCAACAACCCTAACTTGAAGTAATCATAACTTTGAACCTGTAGTGTATAAATATTTTAAACAGATAAACAATGTTATTCAGTGTTTTTAATGCAATTCCTCCAAGTTTCACTACTTGGAACCTCTCAGAAAAGGAGTTATAGCCAAAATGGCTTACCTTGCTGAATTTTGGCTTATTATAGAGAGCGATTTTGTAGAGCGTTCGCCACACAAAATGTTTTATTTTTTGATCTGAAACTATTACACAAACTACTACAGACTATTCCCTAACCAACACTTTTAGTCTCACTTAATTTGGATCTTTTATGAAGAATTTATGACATTTTTACCCGAAACACCTGATTTTGACTAGTTTCAGGACTAGCCACAAACCCTATTTTCCACAGAGTGTAACTCCAAAAATACAACAACCCACAAGATGAATTGTCTACCATATATACTTGGATATGTTTTCTCACTTTCATATCAATTTCAGGATCTGAATCATTATATAAAAAAAGTTATAACGAAAATGGTGAGATGACCTTTAAATAACATACCTTAGAAAGCACCATCAAAAGAATTTATCCTTCATTGCATTTCGACATTCTTTTCTTCACCTTCACTCAAAATTATGGTTTATATATCCTTGTTTACCTCATAGAAATATATATATTCAATATTCTCAAGAGTGATTCAAATGAGAGAGCCTTGCCTCTTATTTATACTCTCCAAGTAGCTTCCTTAAAAATATCTTCTAGGTCACTTGGCCCCACTTTCCTTATTTTAGGGTTGGGTCCACTTCTAATTTCTCCATTAAAATTATTATTGAAATAATTTATTTTGTATTCACTTTGAATTATAATATACTCATCACTTCACTTTATTATTTACCTTTTAAAATCTCTTAAACCACTTTGATTACTTTGACCTTTTGGGGTTTCTAGATGACATATGAGGGTCCTCCAACTTCATAAGGCCATAACTATCAAACCGTGAGGAGTTATGTGATGTTCTACATACCACTAGAGATGGCATGAAATGTACTATCCATATAGATAGTATTATCTAAAAATATATCATAACTAATACCGTTACCCATCAAACAATCTTGGGTCCATTACCCAAACCTGGGGTCTCCAACTTCTCATGGTCATAACTCTCTAACCGCGAGGATTTATGTGACATTCCACATACCACTGGAAATGACATGACAAGAACTATCCATCTAGGATATTTTACTTGACAAATTCACTTTCCTTCATCTCATTATTCCACAATTAAGCATGGGTTCTCTTACTCCACAAAGCATCTTCCCGTGAGGGCTTTCACCATAAGGGGACCACTTTGGAGTTCATCCATATTTACTTCTTATCAACCATGAAAAAATAATAATGAGTCATATTTACATCAAAAACTATTGGGTACATTACCCAAATCTTTGTGCTATGGGTCTTTCTTCAAGGGTTGACATCAATGACAACCAACCTTAATCAAAAATATCCCCCTTTGGCATTGATGGCAACACTTTGATGCAACATTGAAATCATATCACTCATGCTCCCCCTGAAACCATGCCTTTGTCCTCTACATCTGATAAATCTTCTCCTACTAGAACAATGCCTCTGTCCTCTACATCTAATAAATCTCTCCCCCTTTGTCATCAATGGCAAAGGTATATTTCCATCAGGGGTTGCTCCCCCTGATAGACTGTCCTCTTATGGTGCTTCCTCGTGTACATATAAGACATATAAGATAAGAATTCAAAAAGAATTCATTTTTGGAGTAGAAATAACTCCAAGTCTTTGGCGAAGATATTCAAAGGCTTCCCATGGAAGTGGTTTTGTAAAAATGTCTGCCACTTGTTCTTTTGTTCCCACATACTTAACTCTGATGTTCGTTTTTGCAACCTGTTCCCGTAGAAAGTGATACTTGATTGGAATGTGCTTAGTATTGGAGTGCATCACCGGGTTTTTTGAAATACTAATGGCAGCTATATTATCACAATATATTGGAATAGGATCATCATACTCAACTTGTATATCTATCAAAGTTTGTTTCATCCAAAGAACCTGCGTACAACATGTTGTTGCTGCAATATACTCTGCCTCGGCTATAGATAGAGATACTAATTATTATTTCTTGCTTAGCCATGATACCAAACACTCACCTAAGTAGAACGCTGCTCCACTAGTGTTTCATCAGTTATCAATACAACCTGCCCAATCTGCATCTGTGTAGGCAATAAGTGATAGATCTTTTCCTTTTGGATACCATAATCCAAACTCTTATGTTCCTTTGAGATATCTAAAGATCCTCTTTACTGCTAATACATATGATTCCTTTTGTGCTTCTTGAAATTGTGCCACCTGTCCAACTGCCTGCATTACATCTAGTCTGGATGTTATCACATATAGTAGGCTGCCAATCATTGACCTATATTGCCTCTGATCTGTAGACTTTGAATCATCATCTTTGCTCAACTTACAACTGGTTTCCATGGAAGTGATAACTGGTTTTCAATCTTCCATTCCGAACCTCCTTATCATTTCTCTAATATACTTGGTTTAAGATATAAAAATTCCTTGGTTGCTTTGACGTATCTAAAGTCCCAGAAGAAAGGATAGTTCTCCAAGTAATGACATTTCAAATTCACTCTGCATGTCTTTTGCAAATTTCTAGCTTAACCTGTCATCATCACTACCAAAAATAATATCATCAACATAAACTTCAATTAATTAAATATTACCTTGACTTACCTTGATGTAGAGGTTGTTGTCTGCACTTCCTTTTCTGAACCCTGCTTGTTGTAGATACTTATCTAGTCTAGAGTACCATGCTCTAGGAGCCTGTTTTAGACCATACAAGGCCTTATTTAATTTACAAACATAGTTTGTGTTCTCTGACAACTGAAATCCTTCTAGTTGTTCAATGTAGACTTCTTCTTCAAGTTCCCCATTTAGAAAAGTTTATTTTACATCCATATGATATACTTTAACATTTTTGGAGCATGCATAAGCTAAAAGAAAACAGATTGCTTCCAGTCTGGCAACTGGGGTAAATGTCTCTTCTAAGTCGATTCCTTCAATCTGTGCATATCCTTTACATACCAATCTAGCTTTGTTCCTTGTAACTTGTCCATCTTGATTCAATTTATTCCTAAAAACCCATTTTGTGTCGATCACATTCTTATTCGTTGGTCTTGGAACCAATTCCCAAGTGTCATTTTTCTCTATTTGATCCAATTCTTCATCCATGGCCTTATTCCAAAATACATCCTTGTTGGCTTCTTCAAAGTAGTTTGGTTCAATTGTAGATAAGAGTGCTAGGTTTGTTTGTTCTGGTTAACGTATTTTTATTCTAGTCTCAACTCCTGCATCTTTGTTTCCAATAATCTGATCTGAAGGATGATTCTTCTGTACTCATTTGCTAGGTGTCTTTGTAGATACTTTCTGAACTTGCTCTTCTACTTCTGTCAGATTCTCTTCATCTTCATCTTCCCCTTCTTCTTCTTTTTCATCTTCTTCTTCAAAAATTTGTTCCATTGATTTTTTTTCTTCTTTGTTTGATTTTGGTCTACCTGTTTCATCAATTGTTACATTGATTCTTTCCACAACTTTGTTTAATTTTAGATTGTAACACTTGTGTTCTTTCCTTGTACTTGAGTAACCAACAAGTATTCCTTTGTCCACATGAGAGTCAAACTTTCCCATTCTGCCATCTTCTCTTTTGATGTAGCATTTGCTTCCAAAAACTCTAAAGTGCTTCACATTTGCTGGTCTTCCTTTCCATAGCTCATAGGGATTTTTATGAGTGTTGTTTCTGAGCATTACTCTGTTTTGAATGTGAATTGTTGTATGCACTACCTGTGTCCAAAAAATATCTGTCAACTTTGAATCCATTATCATTGTTCGAGCCATTTCTTGTACTGTCATGTTCTTTCTTTCAACAAATACATTTTGTTGAGGTGTCATAGCGATGGAGAATTGTCTTTTTAGTCCATGATGGTTACAATAGTCCATAAATTCCTTTGAGGTGAATTCTCCTGCATTATCTGATCTTAAGCATTTGATTCTTGAATCCATCTCATTTTCAACCATTTCATTGTAGATCTTGAAATTTTCAAAAGCTTCTGATTTGTTCTTGAGAAAGTAAACTGCAGTCATTCTTGTATAATCATCGACTAATAAAATAAAGTAACTCTCACCTTTTAAGCCTTTTGTTGTAGTTGGTCCAACTAGATCAGTATGCACAATTTCTAGTGGTTTTTTTGTTGAATATTTCTTTGATTTGAACCTGGTCTTTGTTTGCTTTCCTTGTTGGCAATGCTTGCATAAAGTGTTGCTTGGTTTCGTGATCTGGGGAATTCCTCTGACTGCTTCTCTTTTGTTGACTTTGACAAGGTTATCAAAATGCACGTGACCCATTCTTCTATGCCATAGCCAACTTTCATCTTCATTTCCTAGACAACACTTTTCATTTCCAATTTCGCTTAACACATATATGCTACTTGAAGTTCTTGCAGCTGTAGCGACCAATTTCCCTGAACCTTATTTTGTTATCTCATACTTTTGTGAATCGAAAGTAACTTTATGACCTTGGTCACACATTTGACTCACACTTAAAAGATTATGTTTCATATCTTCTACTAGTAGAACATTTTCTGCCTTCTCATTCTTGTTCCGAATTTGGACTGTGCATTTTCCAATGATTTTGGATGAATCATCATTTCCAAAGGAGACTGATCCATATATTTCCTCTGGTAATGTAAGAAACTTGTCTCTATCACGTGTCATGTGTTTTGAACATCCACTATCAACATACCAACCACATTTCTTCTGTTTAGCTTGTAGAGCGACTGTGCATTCTTCATTGCTATAATGATCTTGCTTTCTTATCCATGTCATTTTCTGAGGTTCTTGTTTGTGTAACACCCTATTTCCCCCAAATTTGTAATTAATCCTAATACAGGAATTACCATGATAAAGCATGATGAAAATGTGAATGTATGATGTGAAGGGACCTTATGAAGAAGGTCGATAAATGTAAATAACATTATGAATTTATATTACAGGACTTTTGAGAGGGGATGTGCAGAAAAAGAGACCACGATGGCGGTGGAAGGCACCTGAAAAGGTGGCGTTAACTTCCACTGAGAATTAAATACCGTATTTGGACTCCATTGGCCCGGAGAACCAAAAGTGGCTCGCTGGTCCTGAAAATTAATGGCTTGCAGACTAGTAGGCGGATGGCTTGATGAGGGATAGGATGGTGAACCGCCCATCCGTGGAGTCGTCGGGCCTGATCAGTGCGAGGGTAATCATGCCACATGCAACCTCGCGAGAGGATAAGGCGTATGGCAGAAGCGATTGAAAAGGGGGGGACACGAGGGAAACTCTAGCGGTTCTATGCAGAGTGAGTGACCGCAAAGAGGAGGGGATTGCAACCTTCACTCCTGGGCACTGGCAGACCGAAAGACGCAGGTCTCAGAACATCGTGGTCTTAGCTCGGGGGTGGTTAGTGGTAAATCCATTAGGAGTCACTACGCCTAAGGTTGGGTGGAAACGAGCACCCCTCTCAGCAGTCGCTTCCATTGCTGAACTTACTTCTGATAAGTGTTTTTCTCACATTGCATCTTGAATTTATATGCTGACACATATGTTCATAGACTTGTGGAATTGTACATGTTTTCTTGTGTAGGAATGTCTGTGTAGTAATTGATGATAAGGAGTAGATATTAGCTCATAGAACTGTGAAATTGTAAAGGATTGCAGCATGAGAGTGTTCACGTAATGTTTGATATGAATAAGTTGATATATGCTTATCACAGAGAATAACATACACGACGTATGTTGATAAAATGAAGCCAATCATGCCCAGCCATTCTCGAGAAGTTGTCTTCCTTTATCCGCTTCCGGAAATGCCCCGGTAAGGATCTCTTCACAGAGATTTCCTCTTTGGAAAGGTTTGCTAAGAACCCAAAACAAGGACTCAACCGCGCAGGCCTTATTAACCATGTACGGGGAGGAACGATTCTATTAAGGTTCCAAGATAGTAGTGTTGTGAGGAGTGATAAGTCGACGGATGAGATCTCGTCGGGTGAACCATAGTCATTCACGACCATTAGATTGACGAAAGTAACGCAGGCGTTACAGGCTTGCCCTCTCTCATCGTGAGCAACGAGAAATTGGGATCGTAAATCCCAAGACCCAAAAGAATGAATCTGGACCGTTAGATATCGGTTCCCATTACCCGTGAGCCGTTGGATCCGGAGAAACTGCGCAGGGGTTAAGCGCAGGGGTAGGCATGCGAGGAAGAGATCTGAGCCATCAGATCTGGAGCAGAAATATCGTAAGCCGTTGGATCGGGAAGAGTTGCACGGAGTATAGCCTCTGGTAGGGAAGTGTGTAGGAGGAATGATCTGAATCATCATATCCTAGAATCATAATCCCGACAGCCGTCAGATCTCGAGAAATTGCGCTGGAGTTACACCCTAATGTGCAGAGAAAGAGTCCTAGCCGTTGATCTTGGAAGGACACGTGTCAACATCCCGGAGAAGTCGTCAGGATAATAGATTCATCGGGGTTTTGTTGAGTCTAATAATCAAGGCCTTGTGGTTCTCGAAATCCCAAGAATGAATCCTAGCCGTTAATCTCAGCAGGACACGTGTCAGCGTTCTGGGAGGCTTCGGGATTTCTCTCATTGGAGAATTGGGGGTGTAGAACCGTTGCAATAGGAAATTGCGATCCGCGATTTCCCGATGGGATCTGAGCCGTCCAAACAGCAGGGACACGTGGCAGAGGATCCTGAAGAGTCAGAGATCGGGGAATCGGGGTTCCTGGAGACAAGAGATTTGTGCACAAGGAAATCGCGATACGCGATTCTCCGATACAATCAGGACCATCCATCATTTGAGGGACGCATGTCAGTGGATCTAACATAGTCGGGGTTTGGCATATAGGGGTTTTAGAATGCAAGGAACTCTTGCCATACGGAATCACGAACCGTGAAACCCCGATGAGTGGGAACCAGCTGTCAAGTCCATAAGCGAAGGAGGACAGAGTTGTAGGGAGGACGCGTGTCAAGCACCCGGAGAAAGTCGGGAATCGAGATACTGCGGGTCCTGTGGACGTGGGTCTTGTGACATGGGAAACCCCATAGCCCCGATGGGGATAAGGTAGTGGTCGCGTAGTTGGTGATGTGGACCAGGGGCTAAACTAGTGGGGGATAGCGTGATTAGAAAGGTGCGTCACGAATCGAGAAATCGTGAATCCCGTGGACATGTGTTCTGTGTCATCACAAATGCCGAAATCCCGATGGGAGGTCATACGGTGGTGGTCCCATGGTAAATGGTCACATGGGCTATTGTATAGCCTAGAGGGTTATTGCATTAAGGGCATATCGGGGATCGAAGAGTCACGAGTTCTGAGGACTCGTGAATTATGACACCGGAAATCCCGAAATTCCGATAGGAGTAGCCCCGAAAGAAGGTAAGCCCACGGTCGTAAAGACAGTGAATCACAGGCTTAGCCTAGGGAGCGAATGCTTAAGGGTGCTTCAGAATTCGGAGGATCGTGAGTTATGGGGGTGAAGGAATTTTGACTTTCGAGACCCCGAATCCCGATATTGAACCAGGGATTGGCACTTCGCTAATGAGGGTTTCTAGAGATTCCCCATTGTGGGAGATTAACCCCAAAATTTTTTAATAAAAATGATAGTGGGTGTGTTACAAAGTGGTATCAGAGCATGGTTACAACACTTGGGCTACTTGGGCTCAGGCACGGGCCGCATTAGAAGATATTGTTATTTGCGTTTCTCTTTAAGGAGAAGGACTGCAGAATGAAACTATAATTTGGAAACTTCTATAACCCCTCTGTTAAAATGGAAACTAATCTTATAGGAGTAGGAATGCACTAATCGTTATCACTGATAAGATTTGAGTGTGAATGACAGAGGTAGAATAAATTGTGCTATGAAGCTGCACGAGCCGGACAAGGGACATGAACTGAGTTGTTCTGCTTTAATGTAACGGTGGCTACCTACTAAAGTAGGCAGAGTCTCTTGCGATTAAGATGACTGGTTAGGTAAGGATTAGTACCCAAAGGAAGAACCCCTCCTTGGTTTGGGAAATCTGGTAAGGACTAGTAGGATCCTTGGAAAGCTATGACCACTGTATTATTAAGAAACTAAACCCTGAACATATAATTCCTCATGAATGAGAGGACTAGTGAGTATATGTAAGGTCAAATTTACCTAACCTATAATGGTTAGAACCGACAATGAGGACACCCTGTTTGAGGAGTCCTTTGGGAATATTGCTACTTCCCAAGAGTGACCCTTGTTGGTCGTTTCCATGAACGAGGATAACACCCATAGGAGTTAGGACTGTGAGATTAGTCCTGTAAGTAACTTAAAATCTCAGAAAACATAGCAATGAGAAATTCGCGAAAGGACCCCAGAGTCCAAGTGAAGGATCATGTAGATGAAAGAGCTGAGAAAAACCTTAGCCTTGGTCTTTTGGGTTTTCGGATTTCAGGAGTCAGGGAAAATAGAGTCCCTGCAACGAAAATTCTGAAATCGCGAAATACGAAGCACCTTTTTATTCGGATCGTGGTCACCACCGGTGGTCATGTGAGGAGAGGGCATGGGCCAATATGATGAATAGTGCATGAGTCAATGCACCGAGGAACTTCATATTAAGAAGCCTGATACTCATACCAGTAAGGTATGAATGGTATATTGAACGTGTAAGTAATACACATATATAATGTAAGAGTATAAGTATACTAAAGGCCCAACAAGATGGCCCTGATGAGTGAAATGTGAGGCAAGAATTACACTGTCAAAATTGAATGAATACCATGGATACATGGTTGACTCCATTATGAAGAGTCGTGAGGGATCTGTCTTGAAGGATAGCTTAAAGGGGATGTACTCCCTATCCCTAGGAAAAATCCAGTGCAAGTAAATGAAAGAGTAAATGAACAAGGATGCTTTGTTTTCATGATAAGAGGAAAATGTTTATGCCTTTACAGATCACAATGAGAAGGATTGTGAACAAATCCTGAGATGAGTAATTTAAGAAAAAAAAAATGGAAACGTATGTAGGATATGAAATATAACTATGATAGCTACATGAAGGTTTAGGATTAGGAAAGTGGTTAAGTACACCATATATGTAAGTTAACAAAGGTGCATGTT
>JASDQU010104172.1:400807-414585 GCA_032191745.1 Picea mariana | reverse complement strand
AGGAGGCCATGTGAGAGGAATACCCACAAATGTTTGCAAATTTGAAAGAAAATTGAATGTGCATTTGTACCATAAGTGTATGAAGAATCCATTTTGGAAGTTGGAGCTCCTAGAGACACAACTCTGAGACTTCCTTTCCAAAACATGTTGGATACCACTCCTTGGGATATGCAGGTTGAGGGGAACGAGATTTGTTGGTTGAAATTTCTGCAAGAATCATCAAGTTGTGGAATTATCAAGTATTTTGATGTAAACATTTATGTATATGTAAAATTGTATGGCGACGTGCACCGAGGATAGTGAAAATTGTAGGGGAAGGGGAATTTCACATCCCCATTTTTAATCCCCAAATTAGTGATGTGTATTGTAAAAAATGATGTATGGCCATGGGCCAAGTGATGTAATATGTAAACATTGTATATTGAAGATACTAAATAAAATATATCATCAGCTGCAAATGGAAACATATGGAGACATGGGACTAAGTTTCCAAAAGAGAGGGTGGTCCAAGAGGTAATTATACATGTCTATTAAACACAAACCATATTTATAAGTTAATTTTAAGCTATGTTACAATTGTGAAATATGAAAAAACATATAATGAAATCCAACTGATCTAAACTCCTATGCAATACCTCAATAATAAGTAAATCAAGAAAGACAAGAGACAAGAGAAACAAGAGAGAGACACATATTTACATGGTAAAACTCCAATGTGGGGAAACATCCATAGAAGTTGGTCTTTGTATTCCTCAAGAAAAATCCAATATTAGAAAAGAATTCCTCCACATATCTCACACAAACTTCATTCTTTTATTGCACAGTTTTTAGTTGGAGTAAAGGATGGATGGAAAAGAGGAAAACTAGCATAACTGAGACTATCCTACCATTGTCACCTCAATAGAATAACAGTTTCTGTTTAGGGTGGTAGGCCCAGGGGAGACGTCCCCGGTGACTTGGGGTTTTGAGAAGGCAAAGATTTATGGCTAAGTAGTAGTTTCCCCCCCTCATAAGTCACCAATGATTAGAAAGTCTGACTAATCAGCCAATAAAGATAAAGATATCTGGAAGCACAAATGATCACCAAGAGTGTAGCTACCCGAGACAAAGCGACAAGAAAACTATACATGTGCAAGGTCACTTGCTTGGTTAGTACTTCATATAATATAATACTTTCTGATATAAAGAAATTGACCAATAATATAAGTGAAGTGAATCAATGGTATAAACTAGAAATGATTACAATATATCACTTCACAATAAGTTCTAAAGAATCTTCACAATTATCAATGGCAATTTATCATCAATGTAACAATACTAGAAACAACACCTTAGCCAATCTTTCAATTTCTTTAAAGACACAATAAATGTTGCATGGATATGATTATAGAACAAGTATATGATGAAATAAATAGGGTTATTAAGTGTTAGTCTAAGCTAGGGTTAGAAGGATTTTAAAGGTTGTTCAAGAGTATTAGAAGTTGTGATCAAAAGGATCAAGTATAAGGTCTTAGATTAGTGCGGTATTAGGGTAAATGGAGTAAAAAAGGATGCAAGAGTTGAAGGGCTGAAATGATAGTGGTAGGGATAAAGAGAAGAGAGTTTAATGATGAAGTGTTGCTAAGGAAAGGCTTCATCAATCAAACCTAGGGGAAAATGGCTCACTAAGGTGTAGAAACCCTAGGCCTTAGTGTGTTTTCCTCCTTCTTTAGCTCAATGACAAGATAAAAACGACTAGCTTGAAGAGTAAAAGGTAGAGTGTTGCTATGGAAAGGCTCTATCATCAATCTTCAACAAAATAAATGGCTCCTAGCATAACTTAGTAGGGGCATGAAACAAGGACACCAACATGTGCTTGTCCCCTAGGGTTTAATCCAAAAAATTATAATAAAAAGATGCAAGTACAAAATACCATAACCATTCAATAAAGAAGGATTGCAGAAATTCACTTACATCCACCAAGTATTCATATAGCCAAACCCTAGTTGTAAACCTTCCACCAAGAAAATACCAAAATAGCCAAGAAAAAGCCTCCTTCAACAAGCGTGCATAAAAAATTTCAGCCAAAACCCTAAAGGAGGGTGCAAATTTCAGACCTCACCAAGAGTGAGTGAAATATCATGATCAAAATGAGATTTTTAGATCTCTACTTATACAATACCAAGTGACCTTAATAAAATTTCGATCACCAAAAGGCCGACAAGGCCAAAATACATAATAATACTGTTTTACATTAAATGTCATAAATTAACCCTAATCAAGCAAGATTAAAGACGTCATGCCCTTTATAGGGTGACATTATTTCTTTTTAGGGCAACATTGGCATCTTGGAGAAAAACATTATCCCTCCTTAGGCTTCTCCAAGCTACCACACATGCCACAGTTGCCATAATTGCCTCCCAAAATGTCCATAAACGTTGGATGATGTCATAGGCATCCTGGGTGACATCATGGGCCTTCCAAGACCAACGTCCTAGTGGAAAGGGCACAACTCCCCTGGGTAAGGCTTTGTTAGGCTGCATATGTGGAACATTCTCCTCTTCTCTAGTGTAAAACCCTCTGTCTTGTCTCTTTCCCTTGTTGAGGTATCAACATCCATCTGGTGGGTTCTTCAACCCCATGGAGGTCTGAACTAATCATCTCCCCATGTGTACCTGTCCATCAAGTATGATCCTGCACATCAACAGATACACCCTCCATGGCCTCATAGCTCACATGGATCATAACAATGTCAATCACATCCAATCATCAATTTTATTAAACATGTGCATAAAACCCCTTTTACCTAGTCAAGTGCTCAAAGACATTATACAAATCTGCAAGGCAAGTTTGGAGGAAGTGACAGGGAATCCTATTGGGCTAGTGTCCACTGGAAATGGGATTTTTCTGGAAGAGATCAAATCCAAGTCATGTTAATGGATGAGGTGGATAAGGGATGTCCTCACAAGGGGTGCAGTGATAGCAGGGACATGCAATGCTTACCTGTGGGTGCCTTTGTAGAAGGTGAGTTGCACATGTCCTGGGTGAAAATGTTTCCAAGCCCTTTCATGCCTTTTATTCTTATTTCTTTATTTTTTTTTCTTTCAAGAACCTAATCAGGGAACACTACCTTGGTGTGGTGACTAGTGGCAGAAATGTTACTCACAAGCACTTTCATGGAAATGAAAAGGTTGGCTGGTGATGGGACCCCCTTTCTCTTGGTTATTCCACCAAGAGCCACTACCCTGGCATGGTAACCAACTGCTAGTAGTGTCATACCACTAGATGCCCATGGACCTAATAGGCTGGCTCATGATGAGACCCCCTATCCTCTGACTAGGTCTTGTTTTATTATTTTTATGGGTCCCTCTTGTTTCTTGCTGAGAAGATTTTTACTACTTTCTCTGGGATCCCTGGGCAAAACATCTCAAGGTTTTATTTTTAGGATTTTATCTTCTGCCAACTGCTTTTACCTTCTGGGCCTTTAGCCCCTTCTTCCCACAAGGAAAAGGTGCAACCCTTAAATGATTGGCCAACCCAATGCCCAAACCAATGTAATGGGATGGATGAGCGGGAAGTAAGATGGAAAGTGGTAAGTATGACGAGAGCGGACGATGAATTTTCAAAAATCTCCCAGTGGCACTCAAAACCTATGGGAAAAATCTTACTAGGGCATCCTATCAATCCCCCCAGACATGGTCAAGTGGATAAGTATAAGATACAGGCACACGTTAGAAACAAAAATAACTAAATGCACATATTCAAAGGTTTTTAGGATCATAGTGACACATACCATGATACCCAGACTCATTACCTCATGGATCAAGATCCATCTCTGCTACAGGACCAAGCTGAGGTGATGGATGTTGTTGCTACTCACAAAGTGGAGGCGCTGAAAGGAAGAAAATATGGGCCCTCCAAGGCCATTCTCAAGTCGATCCGACTCTCGTTAATCCATGTCTAGGACCTGTGGGCCTCGAGACATAATCTCCTTAGTTATCTCTAAAAGTGGGGGATAAAATTTGGCTCCAACTCGGGGACATGTGCTCACGGTAGAGCGCATGAGAACCTCAAAATATTTGGCATAACTTGTAACATGCTTAATCTCAATAGAAATTATTAGTAATCATTTGGGGAGGTGATATCACCCCCAACTCACATATATATATAAAAAAAAATGAAAGCAATCATATGTACAAGTGTGAAAGGAAACTACTATAGCATGCAATGCAATGGTATATATAATGAATGCAAATTCCTACCTACTTACTTGTACTTACCTGTTTGTTGGATGTTAGGTTTATTCAAATGACCAGTGAAACCAATCCAACAATGCCCCACAATACCTGCCTTTTTGCTTCATCATAAACTAAAACAGTGATAAGTTAAGCACAAAAATAACATGGGTTAGAGAATATATCGTATCATCGAAAATCATAAGGTCTAACACATGGAGGTGGGTGGGAGGGATAAAATCATTCCAATTCAATCTCTGAGGAAAGTGCTCAATCCACTTCAGGAAGGGATCGCGAAAGGTCAAAGGTTCACAAAAATTACTCACAAGGTATGAAAGATGGCTACCTAGGACGTCCTCATAATCTGAAGCCCTGGAAGGGATTGACAAGGATCTAGTAGAAGACTGGAAAACTCCCAAGGGAAAGTTGAAAGGCTGAGATGACAGACTTATTCTTGAAGTTTTCCCCAAAGGAAATTCAATTCAAAAGACATATCTCCCAACTACACCTCTAGAGACACAACAAAGTAAAGAAATCATAGGTGGTTGGAGAAAATTGTCACAAGGATCCTTCTTCAAGCAAACAATGTCCTTACTCCTATCAAGACCTGAGCACAATGGTGGTTGATAATATTCTTCATGGAATGAATCCAAGTGCTCAGAGGAGTACTCATCAAAACCCTCAAGGTAAGACTGAAAGTCATCAGGAAAACATGGTACTAGGTCATCCTTGAGTGTTTTAAAAGTATGGGTAAATATATCATCTCCTTGTTTCCACTGGTCAAAATCAAAAGCACTTTGTAGTGATAAATGTGAAGGAAACACTTGGAAATGATTCTCAATGTCGTAAATGGGGTCCATACCAAAACCAACTACATCCCATTTACATTTTCTGACATGTATGAACTCATCAATATCAACTATGTCACTATCTGTATCATAACATGCAGGATTTGAAGCATTCAAAAGCTCATTGATCTCCTCCTCATTCCCCAAATCATAAAGATGAGACTCATAAAAATGTTGGAGAGGAGGGTAACTTACTGTTTCTTCTTGTGCAGGAGCTTTGAGGACTTGGGTGTCTTCAACATGCATCATTTGTTTCATTCTCATAAATTTCCCCTTCACCTTCAATTGTACAGCAAGGAATATCCACTTCGTTCGAGGATTCCATTTCTCCTCTACTTTATGAATCATGGAACAAGGTGTCATCGAAATCCTAGAAAGGAAAGAAACTAACCTCAGCATCTTCTTGTTGTGCAAGGGGAAAAGACTTGTGGATGGATTCATTAGAGGGAGGAGCACAGGTTGATACTTCATCATTTTTCTTAGGTTCCATCTCCTCAACTGTGTCTTCAACAGTCCTATGTTGATTCATGGTTTGTTCCCCTTATTCTTGGAAATCAACAATAAAGTTTTCAACGGAAACCAAACTTTCCATACTAAGGGTACCTGAGGTAAAGAGGTATCTTATCTCAGATAAGGAGATGTGTTGCTCGATTCTTGTAGCCATGTTGTGAGCTTCATTGAGTGTCCTTGGGATCCTCTTACTGAGGGGAAAGCCCAGATGCACCAAAAGTGCATGGGTACAGAGATTGACAAGGTACTTCTCTTTAGGATGATGGCTTTCAAGAATTTGATACAATATGTCCTCAAACTATCCTGGAAGTCTCTAACAGATTCATCCTCAGTTTGCTTTATATGCTCGAGTCTTTTTAATAGTACTGAGATGTCTTCCAACTGAATACCCCATCTTCTGAGAATGGTTTCTTCAAATTGTTCCATCGTTGTGATGCTGGCATCAGGGAGGTTTTCATACCACTCCATAGCATTCCAATAAAGACTATCAGAGAAAATTTTCATGACCAAGTCTTCAGCATCATCAGCGATAGGGTGGGATAGAAAGAAATCCCAAAAGTTTCTCATGTGATTACCGAATCTCTCCCTATCACCACTAGTAAATATAGGGAGCAATTTTTTGTATTCAAGGGCACTTGTTGAGGGTATCCCCGGATCTAACTCATGTATAAAGGCTTGTAGTTTCCTGGATCCCATTGAGAATTCATAGTTCACTTCATCATCATTGGAGTCACTAGATAATTTTCTTGAAATTATAAAAAAGATAAGGGAATCACCCTTAGTGGAGTCACTAGGTAAGCTTGTAAGATACGTATTCTTTGAGGAAATGCTTACCGAAAAGTGTTGTGTTGAGGAGAATTGACTCAGTGTTCCCCGACAACGGTGCCAAAATGTTATCGCATAGTTTGTAGTTGAATTAAAGGATGGATGGAAAAGAGGCAAACTGGCGTAACTGAGACTATCCTACCACTGTCACCTCAATAGGATAGCTCTTTCTGTTTAGGGTGGTAGGCCCAGGGGAGATGTCCCCGGTGACCTAGGGTTTTGAGAAGGAAAAGGTTTATGGCTAAGTATTAGTTTTCCCTCCTCAAAATTCACCACTAATCAAAAAGTCTGGCTAATTAGCCAATAAATATAAAGATAAATGGAAGCAAAAAAGATCACCAAGAGTGTGCCTTCTCGAGAGACAAAGAAACAAAAAAACTATACATGTTCAAGGTCACTTGCTTGGTTAGTACTTCATATAATCAAATACTTTCTGATATAAATCAATTGACCAATAATATAAGTGAAGTGAATCAATGATACAAACTAGCAATGATTACAATATATCACTTTACAATAAGTGCTAAAGAATCTTCACAATTATAAATGGAAATTTATCATCAATGTAACAATACTAGAAGCAACACCTTAGCTAATCTTTCAATTGCTTTAAAGACACAATAAATGTTGCATGGATATGTTTATAGCACAAGTAGATGATGAAAACAATAGGGTTAGTAAGTGTTAGTCTAAGCTATGGTTAGAAGGATTTTAAAGGTTATTCAAGAGTATTAGAAGTTGTGATCAAAAGGCTCAAGTATAAGGTCTTAAATTAGTGTGCTATTAGGGTAAATGGAGTCAAAAAGGTTGCAAGAGTTGAAGGGCCGAAATGATAGTGGTAGGTATCAAGACAAGAGAGTTTAATGATGAAGTGTTTCTAAGTCAAGGCTTCATTAATCAAACCCTAGGGGAAAACATCTCACTAAGGTGTAGAAACCCTAGGCCTTAGTGTATTTTCCCCCTTATTTAGATCAATGACAATATAAAAACGGCTAGCTTGAAGAGTAAAAGGTAGAGTGTTGCTATGGCAAGGCTCTATCATCAATCTTCAGCAAAATAAATGGCTCCTAGCATAACTTAGTAGGGAAATGAAACAAGAACACCAATATGTGCATGTCACCTAGGGTTTAATCCAACAAATTATAATAACAAAATGCAAGTACAAAATTCCATAACCATTCAATGAAGAAGGATTGCAGAAATTCACTTACATCCACCAAGTATTCATATAGCCAAATCCTAGTTGTAAACCTTCCACCTAGAAAATGCCAAAATAGCCAAGAAAAAGCCTCCTTCAACAAGTGTGCATCAAAATTTCAGCCAAAACCCTAAAGGAGGGCACAAATTTCAAACCTCACCAAGAGTGAGTGAAATATCATGATTAAAATGAGAGTTTTATCTCTCTACTTATACAATACCAAGTGACCTTAATAAAATTTAGGTCACCAAAAGGCCGACAAGGCCAAAATACAAAATAATATTTTTTTACATTAAATGTCATAAATTAACCCTAATCAAGCAAAAGTAAAGACATCATGCCCTTTCTAGCATGACATTATCCCTTTTTAGGGTAGCATTGGCCTCCTGAAGCAAAATGGTAGCCCTCCTTGGGATTCTCCAAGCTACCACATGTGCCACAACTACCATAACTTCCTCCCAAAATGTCCATAAATGTTGGATGACATCATAGGCATCCTGGGTGACGTATTGGGCCTTCCAAGGCCAACATCCCAGTGGAAAGGGTACAACCCCCCTGGGTAAGGTTCTGCTAGACTGCCTCTATGGAACGTCCTCCTCTTCTCTGGTGCAAACCCCTCTGTCCTGTCTTTTCCCCTTGCTGGGGTCTCAACATCCATCTGGTGGGCTCTTCATCCCCATGGAGGTCTGAACTAATCATCTCCGCATGTGTACCCATTTAATATGGTACCTGTCCATCAGGTATGATCCTGTAGATCAAAAGATATGCCCTCCATGGGCTCATAAGTCACAGGGATCATAGAAATGTCAATCACATCCAATCATCAATTTTATTAAACATGTGCATAAAACCCCTTTTACCCAATCAAGTGCTCAGAGACATTATACAAATTTGCAAGGCAAGTTTGGAGGAAGTGACAGGGCATCCTATTAGTCTAGTGTCTACTGGAAATGGGATGTTTCCCGAAGAGATCAAATCCGAGTCATGTTAATGGATGAGGTGGATAAGGGATGTCCTCACAAGGGCTGCAATGATAGAAGGGAAATGCAAGGCTTACTTCTGGGTGCCTTTGTCGAAGGTGAGCTGCACCTATCCTAGATGAAAATGTTTTCAAGCCCATTCATGCCCTTTATTCTTATTTATTTATTGCTTTTTCTTTCAAGAATCTAATAAGGGGACACTTCCATGTCATGGTGACTAGTGGTGACAATGTTACCCACAAGCACTATCATGGAAATGAGAAGGCTAGCTCATGATGAAACCCCCTTTCTCTTGGCTATGCCACTAAGAGCCACTACCCTAGCGTGGTAACCATATGTTAGTAGTGTCATACCACTATATTCCCATGGACCTAATAGGCTGGCTCATGATGAGACCCCCTATCTTCTGACTATGTCTTGTTTTATTATTTTTATGGGTCCCTCTTGTTTCTTGTTGAGAAGCTTTTTACTACTTTCTCGGGGATCCTTGGGAAAAGCATCTTGAGGTTTTGTTTTTAGGATTTTATCTTCTGCTAGTTGCTTTTACCTTCTGGTCCTTTATCCCCTTCTTCCCATAAGGCAAGGTTCAACCCTTAAATGATTGGCCAACCCAATGCCCAAACCAATGTAATGGGATGGATGAGCGGGAAGTAAGATGGAAAGTGGTAAGTATGACGGTAGTGGACGATGAATTTTCAGAAACCCCCCCAGTGGAAACTCAAAACCTATGGGAACAATCTTACTATGGCATCCTAGCATTCCCCCCAGACATGGTCAAGTGGTTAAGTATAAGATCCAAGCACCCGTTAGAAACAAAAATAACTAAATTCACATATTCGAAGATTTTGAGGATCGGAGTGACACATACCATGATACCCAGACTCATTACCTCATGGAGAAAGATCCATATCTGCTATAGGACCAAGCCGAGCTGATGGATGTTGTTGCTTCTGACAAAGTGGAGGCGTTGAAAGGAAGAAAATATGGGCCCTCTAGCGCCATTCTCATGTCGATTTGACTCTCGATACTCCATGTCTAGGACCTGTGGGCCTCGAGACATAATATCCTTAGTTATCCCTAAAAGTGGGGGATAACAATTCCAATTCATTCACTACAATATATAGGAATTTTGTGGCATCCTAACTCCTAATACATTTACCCATATTAGATTACAACTCTAGTTTTTTTGTAGGAATTAGATTACATGAAAGACATGTATAGATATCCATCCAAAGACATGCATGGAGTGGAGATAGTCATGTGAACACATGCATGGACATGCATATCCATGCAAATACATGTGAGGACATGCATATCCATGCAAACACATGTGAGGACATGCATAACGTGGAGATATCCATGCAAACACATGCATATACATGCATGGACAAGATAATGATTTATTGAAGAATAACTTTACAAAAGACCATTGATCAATCATTAACACATTCTAACATTCCCCCTTAATGATGACTAGTGGGTTAGAATTAAAGTTGGGGGAAGATGTCATTAACTAAAGTTCTCTTGATGACAAATTCTTGTATCCCCAATAAGTTACAAAGTTGGAGAAACTCTACCTATGTCATGGATTTGGTGAAGATATAAACAACTTTATGTTAAGTAAAACAATACTCCAGATGAATAACACAATCAACTACCACATCTCAAATGTAATGAGTATCAAGATCAATGTGTTTGGTCTTGGAGTGATAGATTGGATTGTAAGGAAGTTGAATTTCACTATGATTGTCACATATTAGATCAATAGGAGTATTTTGAACTAGTCCAAGATCAATAAGAACATGTCAGAGCCACATTGATTTTTTAGTTTCCTTTTACTCTACTTCACAAGAAGAAAGAGAAAGTGTTCTTAACTTCTTACTAGACCATGAAATTGGACCTGAACCAAGTTGAAAGAAATATTTTGTAGTATATCTCTTTTCAGTAGTATCTCCTGCCCAATTATAATCGGTGTAACCAATAAGAGAAACAAAATCCTTGCTTGAATAGAAGACACCATAATGTATACTTCACTGAAGATATCTAAGAGTATTCTTAGCTACTTTGTAAAGGATTTCATGATCATTTTTCATAAATCTGGAGACCAGGATAAGAACAAAAGAGAGATGAGGCTTGTTATTGGTCATATGTTGGATTACTGAGAGGGGGGTGGATCAATAATAGAGAAATTCAATCCTTTTTAACCACAAAATGCAAGTGTTATATCAATTTAGCATTATCATACAATAGTTGTAGAGTAAATAAACAATGAACAAATGAGCAATCATACACATACACAATACACCAAAGTTTTTACGTGGAAACCCAAAGCGGAAGAAAACCATCGAATGATTTTTATTATATATCTTTAAGAATTACATTCATTGGAAGCACCAACTTCCTTTGTTTTCTAGCTACAACGAGAAGGAGGCTCCAACCCCCTAGTTTCCCAGGATACAACCTAGGGGAATCTCCAACTCCCCAATTCTCTGGCTACAACCAGAAGGAGGCTCCAACCCCATGGTTTCTCAGGCTATAACTTGAAGGAAGCTCCAACTCCCCAATTCTATGGCTACAACCAGAAGGAGGCTCCAACCACCTATGTTCTCCAGATACAACTGGAAAGTGGATACAACCACCTATCCTTGCCTCGTCCAACTTCCCTAAAATATAAGTAGAATGATGGAACCATTGTTAGACTATCACTGTGAGATATACTGATGTAAACATGTACCAATCAACTTGCACAAAAAAACCTGTAACAACTTGTACCAATAACCGTTGCCAACATGTACCATACATCAACCTGTACCATAAACAAGTGCACCAATCATGCACCAAACCTGTAAAAATAACATGTTACAATAACCTGTCCAAACAACCTATCTCATCAATCTTATAAATCAAATCATATCTACTGACCAATATAAATCACCAAGACAAATCTCAACCATATACATAATATCACCAAGATATGCATCAACCAAGTATAACACAACAACTCATAATCATCACCAATATCAATATGTGCTTCTAATAATATACCAATCAAGTATGCAACTTCATCATCCGTAAACCACGTGTCAAAAATACTACTAACAAGTGCCTACAACCATGTACCAAGTATGTACCAATCATGCATCACCTACTCATCAACTATGACTCATCAAGATCTACCAACATCATCAAATATAAACCTCATGTATGTGCCAACTCATCAACTACTTGTCTCAACCATGTACCCAACATGTACCACAACCAAAATCCCTCATCAATTTCATCATCCAAATCTGATTTTTAACTCCGTAATAGACCTAGTGTATTTGATCACATACCTGCAAACCTTCCTTAACTTTAACAACAAGAGACTAGCATTTTCATCAAACTTTACTTTAGTCTCACATGACTAGTTTTGGATTAGTCAACAACCCTAACTTGCAATAATAATAACTATGTACATGTTATGAACAAAGATATGAAAATGGTACACAATGTTCTTCAGTGTCTTTTATGCAATTCCTCCATATTTCACTACTTGGAACCTCTCAGAAAAGGTGTTATAGAAAAAATGGCATACCTTGTTGAATTATGGCTTATTCTAGAGATCGAACTTTGTAGAGAATTCCCTGCATGAAATATTTGTTGTATAGATCTGAAAATGGTACAAAACATACTATGGAATGTATTCTAACTAATACATTTGGCCTTACTGAATTTGGATTTTTTATGAAGAATTTATGATGTTTTTACCTGAAACACCTCTTTTAGACTAGTTTTAGGACTAGCCACAAACCCTATTTTCCACGGAGTGTAACTCCAAAAACACAATGAACCACACGCTCTGAATCATTCATTCTAGAAAAAAATTTATTGGAAAAATGGTGAGATGACCTGTAAATAAAATACCTTAGAAAGCATCATCAAAAGAATTTATCCTCCCTTGAATTTCGGCCTTCTTTACTTCACCCTACCTCTGAAATTTGGATTAGATATCCTTTGGTTTGTTGGGTATATGTTATATTCTTTTCATGTGTGTGTGTGGCCGCGTCAGGTTCGACAACTGCATCTAACGATCCCTCTAGTAGTGCCCTTTGTGTCGTGTGCGCCAGGTGCTTCCTAGGGGCATCCCAGGGGGGCCAGGTATGCCCCCCCCCCTGGTTACATGTAGCGTTCAGAACCGGGAGGTAGCCCGGGGCAACGCCCCAAAATTTTTTTTGGGGCGATTTTTTCTATTTTTAATGGATTTTTCTATTTTGAGTGGTTTTCTAAATTAATCCCAGAGTAAGGGATTAGGGTTTTGGTATCTACAAAATACCTAAAAACATTGTATATATATTGTATGGTGAATGGCGAAATTAGATATAATGAATATAAGAAAGGTTTTCCCGGTTGAGGGTTTTTGGTATAAATCTTTGTGTACTATGTGAATGAGCCATTGATTAATTTTTGTTTTCCTTAAGAATCTATATGCATTGTTTTACTTCTTAGGTTTAAAATTTACATGTGGTATCAGAGATCATTTTTTGCTTCAGAGGGACGCCTTTGTTGTTGAGGGTTTGGCTCGGTCTTGATAAATCAAGTTTATCTTGGCTCTGTGATAAACCTGGGTTTAGTGGGAGCTTTTGCAGTGGAGATTCAAGTATAGAAAGAGGAGTGGTGAGATCATATAGAATTGAGATAGAGAAGTTCAACGATAAAAACTTTGAGCTATGGAAGCTCAAGATGGAGGACCTTCTTGTAGACAAAGAACAATGGATTGTTGTGGATCCTGGTACACAACCTACTGGTACACCATCTACTAGCACACAAGCTATTGATACACAACCTAATAGTACACAAACTACTAGTACACCACCTACTGGTATGTCGAAGGAAGATTGGGAGAATTTGGACAGAAGAGCAAAGAGTACTATTCGACTCTGCCTGGCAGATTTGGTGTTGTTGAATGTCTCGGGAGAATCTACAACCAAGGAAATATGGGATAAGTTGGGGAATTTGTATCAATCAAAGTCCCTAGTAAACAAGTTGTTTCTTCAAAAGAAGTTGTATCATCTTAGAATGGAAGATGGAGATTCTGTGATAGAACATATAAATGCCTTTAATACTCTGGTAAGTCAACTTGTCTTTGTTAATATTACGATTGTAGAAGAAGATAAGTGTATTACTTTGTTATGTTGTTTGCTAGACCCTTGGGATAATCTGG
>JASDQU010104172.1:370202-381192 GCA_032191745.1 Picea mariana | reverse complement strand
ACCAATCATTGACTTGTATTGCCTCTAGTATGTAGACTTTGAATCATCACATTTTCTCAACTTTCAACTGGTTTGCATAGGAGTGTTAATTGGCTTACACTCTTCCATTTCGAACCTCTTTAGCATTTCTATGATATAATTATTTTGAGAAATAAAAATTCCTTGGTTTCTTTGACGTATCTGAAGACCCAGAAAGAAGGATATTTCTCTGAGTAATGACATTTAAAATTCATTCTGCATGTCCTTTACAAATTTCTCTATGTAGAGGTTGTTTTCTTCACTTCCTTTCCATAGTTCGTAGGGAGTTTTGTCATTGTTGTTTCTGAGCATTACTCTGTTTTAAATGTGAACTTTTGTATGCACTGTATGTGTCCAAAAAATATCTATAAATTTGGAATCCATGCTCTCATCCACTGTCATATATCTTTCCAAACCTGCTAAGTGTTCTTAGGAATCCATCTCTCTCCATACTGTCTAAGACTTTGCTACACAACTGTCCATAATTTTGACTCATATGTCACTGTACAATCATGAACTACTACTACACCTGATTAATCTATCACATTGTACTTCTACGAACTGAATGCAATGAATTTGTCTACTCAAACTTTTCAAGCTGCATGAAGGATGGTTCTCTGGTCTATATTAGCTACCGCATAAACTCCCCCTGTCTATTATTCATATTATCTGGGAGTCTCTAAGATGGATAGATTAGAAAAATTCATGCTCTGAAGTGTATTCATTAGCATATTCATTAGTCGATTCATCATCTCTCTGAGCTCTGACTTTTTTCTTTCTGTCTGTGGATTCATCTCTCACTATAGTGCCTGAAAGTACAATCTCTTTAACATGTTCCTTATTTAACCGTCCTTATTTTCTTTCAGTTATTTTCCAAACCTCTATGTATCTGCCATCTTTCCTTTTCTTTGTAGAATTTTCTTCATCTCGTTTTATTTCCAATCTTGTGATCTCTGGGAACTGGTCTTTGTTCACATGTTCTTCGTGTTTTGAACAACCACTGTAAACATACCAACCATGTTTTTTCTGCTTAGCTTGTAGTGTGAGTGTGCATTCTTCATTGCTATACTGATTCTTCTTTCTTATCCATGTTTTCTTCTGAGGATCTTGTCCATTACTTTTGTTGTTTTGTTGTGGTTCTCTAGGAGGGACTATCATTCTACAATATTTGGCCATGTGTCCAAATTTATTGCACTTGTAGCATTCCACTTCAGTGCTCAATGATTCAAACATGTTGTAGCTTCTTCTCTATGTTTCACTAGGATTTCTTGGATAACTAGTTTGTGTATGACTTTCAAAGTTGTTTATGCTCCTGCTATTAGCTCTGCAACTTACAACTTTATGTCCAAAATTATTTCATGCATAACATAAACCAAAAAAATATAGTTTGATACATGGGAGTTGAAGATATTCTGAAAGGAGTTACTCTTATGAATCCTTCTTCTTCCCGAGGCCTATTTATTTCTGTCAGGCATTGATTTTGAAATCTAAATATTCTCGGTGGAGGAGTGTCTCTGTAATCTTCCTTATAGGTCTTCCTATCCCCTTTGATTGTTTCTGCATAACTTTTTTGATATGTTTCTTGTTCTGTTGCTTTGGAGCTTGATCCATTTTTTGTCTGATTGTATTGAAGTCTAGATTTGTCATGATTAGGGATTTGACTATTGATAATGTCATTGAAAACTTTTGAGTTGTCATGCATATTTTTCTTTTGAAGATCCTTTCTCAATGTGACAATCTATGCTTCCAAATATCCAATGATCTTGTCTCTTTCTTCCAAATTGTTCTTCCAATTGTTCTTCAATTCTTTTACTCTTCCATTTGAACCTTCAATTCAGTGATGATCTACTCTAGTTCTTGAGTGTCTTCCTTCTTGTCTAGTTCTGCTTGTAGCTTCTTGTTTTTTCTTCTTTTATCTTCTTATAAATTCTATGGAAATCAATAATTCTTCTTGGTATTCAAATTCTGCCTCGAGGAGATGTCTTCTTTGGTGCATAATTTTTTCTTGAAAAATTTCTTTGTGGTTCTTTTGCCTCTATATGTTTGTTTGTTATTTGAGTAATATTTTTCATTCCCCTTATTTTCTTATGAGGACATTTGTTATAAAAATGAGCAATACCATCACAATTAAAACAAATCAATGGAATCTTACCTTTATATGTGTCGTTGGTTCCCTTGTTCAATCTCTTGACAAAGTTGGCCATTTCTTCATCATCTTCCAAGATGTCACTGTTGCTGCTATCTTATTTTTCTTTTTGGTTTCCCTTTTTCTTTTACCTTTTGGATGCTTTGAAAGTTGCTTCTTTTATATCAAGATTTTCCTATTCAGCTCTCATTTCATATGCTGTGAATATTCCATGTAGTCCATCCATGCTTATTTAGTCTAGATCTGCTATTTCTTCTAGTGCCGAAATCTTAGGATAAAATCTCATAGGAAGAGATCTTAGTACCTTTTGAAAAATTACAGATTCTTTGATTTCTTCTCCCAATCCTATGATTGTATTGAATGTTTCATCGACTTGTAAGAAATAAGTTTCAATATTCTCATGTTCCTTCATATTTAGTTGTTCGAACTGCCCTCTATAAGTTTGAAGCTTTGTTGCTTTGACTTTTGAATCTCCTTCATAAATATTTTGAATTTTGTCCCAAATATCTTTAGCATATTTACAATGCATAAATTTAGTGTATACCGATTCACCAAGACCATTCAGAAGTGAATTTGTGGCCTTGGAATTATTTTGACCGAGTTTTATTGCTTTCACTTGTTGGCGGAACTGTTGGTTCTTTGTATCCATCTACTACAGATTGCCAAATTTCAAATCCATGTTCTTGTATATATGTTTTCATCCTTCTTCTCCAGAATGCATACTTATGTCCATCAAACTATGGTATTCCATATTTAAACACGTTGTTTCTCTCTATGATCTACCTTTCAGTGGTTAAACTGATTCTTGAAGGAACCAACTCTAATACGAATTGTTGGATTACTGAGAGGGGGGATGAATCAGTAATAGAACAATTCAATCCTTTTTAACCACAAAATGCAAGTGTTATATCAATGTAGCATTATCATCCAAAAGTTGCAGATTAAATAAACAATGAATAAATGAGTAATCATACACATACATAGTACATCGGTGTTTTTACGTGGAAACCCAAAGTGGGAGAAAACCACAAAATGTTTTTTATTATATGTATTTAAGAATTAAATTCATTGGAAGCACCAACTTCCTTTGTTTTCCAGTTGCAACTGGAAGGAGGCTCCAACCCCCTAGTTTCTCAGGCTACAACTTGAGGGAAGCTCCAACTCCCCAATTCTTTGGCTACAACCAAAAAGAGGATCCAACCTGCTAGTTTCTCAATTTACAACATGAAGGAAGATCCAAATCCCCAATTCTCTGGCTACAACCAGAAGGAGGATCCAACCCCCTATGTTCTCTAGATACAACCGGAAGGTGGTTACAACCACCTGTCCTTGCCCCATCCAACCATCCTGAAATATAAGTAGAATTATGGAACCATTGTCACACTATCAATGTGAGATATATTGATGTAAACCTGTACCAATCAACCTACACCAAACAACTTGTAAAAAATTGTACCAATAACATGTGCCAACATGTACCAAACATCAACCTATACCTCATTCTGTACCATAAACAAGTGCATCAACCATGCACCAAACTTGTACAAATAACCTGTTACAATAACCTATCCAAACAACTTATCACAACAACATGTCTCATCAATCTTATCAACCAAATTAGATCTACTCACCAAGACAACTATCAACCATATGCACAATATCACCAAGATGTGGATCAACCAAGCATAACACAACAACTCATAATCATCACCAAGATCAATATGTTCTTCTAATAATATACCAAGACAAGTATGCTACATCATCCATAAACAATGTGTCAACAATAATACTAACAAGTGCCTCCAACCATGTACCAAGTATGTACCAATCATGCATCAACTACTCATAAACTATGATTCATCAAGATGTACCAACATCATCAACTATACACCTCATGTATGTGCCAACTCATCAACTACTTGTCTCAGCCATGTACACAACATGTACCTCAACCAAAATCCCTCATCAATTTCATCATCCAAATCTGATTTGTAACTTTGTAATAGACCTAGTGTATATGATCACATGCCTTCAAGCCTTCATTAACTTTAACAACAAGAGACTAGCATTTTCATCAAACTTTACTTTTGTCTCACATGACTAGTTTTGGATTAGTTAACAACCCTAACTTGCAATAATCATAACTATGTACATGTAATGAATAAAGATCTAAAAATGGTACACAATGTTCTTCAGTTCCGTTTATGAAATTCCTCCATATTTCACTACTTGGAACCTCTTAGAAAAGGAGTTATAGAAAAAATGGCATACCTTGTTGAATTATGGCTTATTCTAGAGATCAAAATTGTAGAGGATTTCCCGTACATAATATTTGTTGTATAGATCTGAAAATGGTACAAAACATACTACGAACTGTACTCTAACCATACATTTGGTCTTATTGAATTTGGATCTGTTATGAAGAAGTTATGGCATTTTTACCCGAAACACATGTTTTAGACTAGTTTCAGGACTAGCCACAAACCCTATTTTGCATAGAGTGTAACTCAAAAAATACAACGACCCACAAGATTAAATTTATATCACAGCTACTTGGATATGTTTCCTAAACGTCCTCCCAATTTCACAGTCTGAATCATTGTAGAAAAAAAATTATTGCAAAAATGGTGAGATCAGGGATGATTTTAAGGATGGAAATTTATTTTCAAATGTAGAAACCTTAGCGAATCTTACTAATCCTTCATATTCCAACTATAAATGTTTGGCGACATTTTTGTTAAAATATTCAAATTTCTAAGGATTCTATACAGTTTTTATAAAATTTTGGCGATTTGTAATGTAAAATAATTTTATCCTATAGGATTTGGGTGAATCATTTTTAAAATAGCGAATCTCTTTTTTGGAAAAACCATGGAAAATTATCCCATGAGCGAAATTTAGCTCCTAAAATCATCCCTAGGTGAGATGACCTGTAAATAACATGCCTTAGAAAGAATCATCAAAAGAATTTACCCTCCCTTGAATTTCAGCCTTCTTTACTTCACCTTCCCTCTAAAATTTGTCTTAGATATCCTTTGGTTACCTCAGTCACTTTTAGATATTCAATATGCTCAAGTGCTATTAAAATGAGAGACCCTTGCCTCTTATTTATACTTTTATGTAGCTTCCTCAAGGGGTTACCTTCTAACCATCTTAAATCACTTTCCTTATTTTAGGGCTAAACCACTTCTAACCACTTGTCCACTTAGTAATTTCTCCATTAACTTTATTATTTAAATAATTTCTTCTTTGCAACCAATTTGACTACTTTGACCTTTTGGGGCTTCTAGATAACTCATGAGGGTTCTACAACTTCACATGGCCATAACTCTCTAACCGTGAGGAGTTATGTGACATTCCACATACCACCGGAAATGGAATGACATGTACTATCCATATAGAATAGTATTACCTTCAAATATATTAAAACTCATACCATTATGTGTTAAACAAACTTGGTCCCTTACCCAAACCTTTGTTCTACTGAAATTCGCTACCGAACTTTCTTCAAGGGTTGACATCAATGACAACCAACCCAAATAATCAACATTAAATAGATTAAACTCCCAACAAGTTGGTAATAGAGTGTGGCATAAACAAGAGGAGTGTCAATATCAAAAATTGATTGAAATCCATACTGAAATGGTATTGGTGAAGGTTTACAATCACCCATATGAAACCGAGCTAGCAAATCCAAATCATACATAGGTTGAGACAGGAAGATTCCATTAGCCATGTGCCACACCTGAAGACAAAGAAAATAATGCAAGAGGCCTCATTTTTTTGTTTCAAATCATTGATTAAGATCGTTCTTAAATTCATAAATTAAGGAAAGTTGGTTGCTCGTAAGGATTATATCACCCACATAGAGAACAACAATGATCACATCATCATCAATGAGTTTAACATACATATTTGGATCAGATTGACACCACCTAAAACCACTATGAAAGAAATGAGTATCAATTTGTTGGAGTTACTTCACACACACCTAGGATTTCTTTTTCCGAAGTTTTTTTCCTTGTTTATTAGTCATAATTAGTCATTATCCAGTCTCCTATATTTTAGGGGAGAATATTCCACCTAGAAAATATTCTCTTTCAGTTGACACTTCAGTTTGACTAGTTGAATTGAATTTAGAGGTTGCATTGGTTTTGTCACCATGAAACATTGGGATCATCACCATGCTAATGCACACTTTCCTTGGGATCATCACCAAAATGGTGCATTACCCTTGATTCCTTGATCTACTCCTCACTACACTTTGATCAGTCAGTTAACTGAAGACTAGTTGACTAGTTAACTCAGCTAGGTGGCAGTTCACTCCCGTTACTACCTAAGAGACTAGACTAGGTGGAAGTTTACTCCTGTAACTGTTGGTGTGTGTCCATATCATTGTAGACCACCAATATGGTGCATTTTTTCTCCTCCAGTGCACATTCATTGATTTATATAGAGTATATCATGTGTAAATTATTCATTATTCATCATGGTTAATGAGAATTATTCCATTCTTTCTCTCCTTATTCTTCTTTCTTAATTTCTCTCTGCCAATGTGTGTAGTATTTTATAAATAGATCTATTATGTGTAGGTTCAACACATTTACATGGTATCAGAGCCGATGGACTGCTAAGCAAAAACAACACAAAATTTTTTGCAGGTAGAAAAGATTGAAGACAATGGAAATATGGATTTCCAAAAAGAATTCATTCTTACACCTTGCAACTACTTTGCATGGAAGGATAGAATAATGATTCATCTATGAACCAGAGGATTGTACAGGTTAAACTTGAATATAGATACGAAAATGACATCAGCCATAGAAAAATCCAAGTACTTAAATCATATGGATGAAGCACTCAGAATGATTTGCAGTCCTATTTATCTCGATCTCCTTTTTCACATATCTTCATGTAAGACTCCCAATGAAGCCTGGACCACCTTGGAAGGGCTCTTTGGAAAACATGATGAGATGAGGGGACACATAATGTAGGTGGAACTGATCACATTGGATCCAAAAATCTTCGACAATATCCAAGATTTCTTTACAAAATTCAAGGATTTATTGTCGCAACTCAAAGTTGGCAGGGTTGATAAATATAAGGAGGAGAAAAAAATGGTTCTCACCATTCTCTCCAAACTTGGTCTTGAATTCTCTATGTTCATTTCCACATTCCATTTAGTCAGATTCACCTCTGGAGCCACCTAGAAGATTCCTTCTCTTGAGGACTTTATCGAATCCCTGACATAAGAGAAAATCGAGCTCATCAACATGGGAAAAATCAGAGGCCAAAGGAGCATGCACTCATTGTGCAATATGGAAGCCAAAAATATCATAAATATAAAGATAAAGACAAAATAAATTCTCATGCACATCTAAAGAAGGAAGGGTACATAAAACCCTTCATCGGTGCCTTCGGACCCAAAGGGGAAAAGGGAAGAAAAGGGGATAAATGTACGTACTGTCACAAAGGATTCCATCCAGAATCTGCATGCATGCAAAAAAAAATAGATCTAATGACTCAAATACTTCAGCAAAACAACCTTAGAGATCGCATCTCCGAGGGTGCCAATAAGAAGAAGCCAGAAGACCTGAATCCCAAGAAAGGCAATTATAGCCATGCCTTGATTGCCATCAACTCCTCTCTCGATGCTTGAATCATAGATTCAAGAGCATCACATCACATGGATGCCTCAAAATTAGTATTTTCTTCATTGGATGCATGCAAAGGTCCTCCTATACTGATGGGGTACAACTCTTCTGTCAAAGTCACCGGCAAAGGAAGGATTGAACTCACCAATGAAAGCTTCAAAAATGTGTTGCACCTTCCCAAACTTTCCATCAACCTTTTCTCTATGTATCAGATGAAGAATTACGACAATGGAAAGAAATTCATATTCACACCAAATTTCGTGGAGATCTATAACATGAAAACCAACTCCATGGTTGCTACCGGTGAGGTAAATCATCAGTCTAGATTGTATACTTTTTATGAATTCATTGAACCTGATTTTTCTTTACTGCTTACTCATGCTGATGAAAGTAGTAGGACATGGCACAAAAGGTTTGGACATTTGAATTTCAGATACATGCAACTTAGCAAGCAAATATTGGTTGATGGTCTACCAAACATCCATTTCTCCAAGGGAGTATGTGAGGGATGTGTTCTCAAAAAACACCCTCAAGAGAAATTCGACAAAGGAAAGTCTCAAAGAGCTTCTGGACCTTTAGATTTGATCCATAGTGACCTTATGGGTCCTTTTTCACATCCATCCATCATCGCAGCGAGGTTCATTCCCATTTTTTTTTATGATTTCTCACATTTTACATGGATCTATTTTCTCAGAAAAAAAATCCGAGGTCTTTCAACACCTCAAATATTTCAAATCCATGGTTGAGACACAGTCCAAAAAGAAGATCAAATTTCTCTAAACTGATAATGGGGGAGAATAGTCAATCATGAGATCCATGATGTTTTCCATGAGGCATGTATTCAGTTGTAGCATACAGTTCCCTATACTTTGCAGCAAAATGGAGTCGCTGAGCAGAAAAACAGATCTCTAAAGGAGATGGAATATTGCATGCTGCATGAAAAGTCACTACCATAGAAACTATGGGCCGAAGCACTTAATTTTACAACATACATCCAAACAATATATCCCCATATATCTTTCAAGGATAAGACCCCCTATGAGGCTTGGAACAACCTCAAACTGGAAGTGACCCACTTTCGCATTTTCGGTTCACGTGCATGGGCTTGGATTCCCTCTGAAAAGAGGAAGGCACTTGATCCACAAAGAACTGAGTGTATTTTTGTTGGATACCCTGACTATGTGAAGGGATATAGATTTATTGATATTTCCTTGGACCAGATCATCATTGAGCGAAGTGTCTGATTCGAGGAAAGTGTCTCGCATGTACCTCAGTAGCTGCATGCAGACACCTTCATTCTTCCACCTCTCCGATATGATGTGCATGCACATGCCGATTATTCTTCAGATGAGAGTTTTGATTTAGAGGACTCAGATGATTCAAATTCAGAGTCAATACAGTCAGATGCAGAGTCAGAGCATCCAGATGGATTTTCAGAGCCAGAGTAGAGGCCCAAGTGGGGACAAACTACTCTTCAGGATGCAGAGGATCATGTTGGTGATCCAACTGATACTAGGAGGATTTGATCTAATTTCAAAGAGCCTCCTGTTGCACTCACTTCCACTGAACCATTTCCCTTCAGGAATATTTTCTTAGTTCAGTATTCAGATCCATAGTCTTATGGTGAGGCTGCTGGAAATCCCTTTTGGGAATCTGCCATGCAGGAGGAGTACGATTCCCTCCTCAAGAACCAGAATTGGGATCTCGTTCCCATTCCTTATGGGAGGAAACTTGTCAAATGTAGATGGGTCTACAAGACCCAGAGCACAATGGATGGACAAATTAGAAGATACAAAGCCAAGCTTGTTGCCAAAGGCTTTCAACAAGTGCATGGTATGGACTATGATGAGACCTTCGCTCTGGTAGCGAAGATGGATTCCATACGATTGGCACTTGCCATTGCGACAACCAAGGGATGGGAAGTTCATCATATGTATGTGAAGAATGAATTTATTCATGATGATCTCTCTGAGGACATCTATATAGAGCAGCCCTAGGGATTTATGAAGGACTCATCTTTGGTCTGTCGACTGAAGAAGTCTCTTTATGGCCTCAAGAAGGCTCTAAGGGCATGGTATGCCAAGATGGACTCCTACCTGTTGTAGCATAACTTTGTACATTTTAAATCACACCATAATGTCTAAATGCTCAGGACGAATGATTCACTTCTACTCTTAGTTTTGTATGTTGATGATTTTTTGATCACCGGTTGCTCGACTTCAACGATTGTTGCAATCAAGAGGATTGTACATGATAGGTTTTTTATGATGGACATGGGTACACTGCACTTCTTCCTTGGACTCGAGATCAGTTAGGATACATCAGGCATCAAACTATCTTAGGCCAAGTATGTATGAGATCTCCTTGAGAGATTTCACATGATAAACTACAAGTCTGCTCCGACTCCTTTCTTATCAGGAGTCAAACTTGAGGATGGCGGGGAGACTCCACTAGTTGACAACACATCGTATAGAAAACTACTGGGGAGCTTGTTGTATCTCACACACTCCAGACCAGACATCTCTTATGCAGTTGGTGTCATTTCCAGGTTTATGCAAGAGGCACATGAGTTACATTGGAAGGCTACAAAGCACATCCTTCGATACGTACAAGGCACCAACACCTTTGGGATTCATTATGAAATATACTCTACACTATATCTCATCGGGTTTACTGATTCTGACTGGGCTGGGGATAACACTGATCACAAGTCCACATCTGGTTACTCACTTAGTCTTAAGTTCTGGGCCTATCTGTTGTTCAAGAAAGAAGCAAGCTACCATTGCTCTATCTTCAGCTGAGGTAGAGTACATAGGGGTAGTTAACATAACCATTCAGGCTATGTGGCTACAACATTTTTGCACTGAGTTGGGCATTTAGTTTCATCAGTCGTTCGTCATCTGGTGTGACAACCAGAGCACTCTAAAGTTCTGCAGAGATCCATTTCAGAGGCAGCGAATGAAGCACATCGAGATCCACATGCACTACATCTGGGACTTAGTACACGAGCGGATCATCTACCTACAATTGTTTCCTTCAGCAGAACATATGACATACATCTTCACCAAGACCTTCACTAAGCGTAATTTCCAATCTCTGCAAAGTCGTCTTGGAGAGAAGGACACAATTGCCTAGCAATTGTAGTTCTTATTTTTACATACATTATACCTTG
>JASDQU010104172.1:279452-292298 GCA_032191745.1 Picea mariana | reverse complement strand
TCAGTCGACCTTTTTAAGTCTATAACTTGATTAGATAATTTTTGAACAACTTTCGTTAAATTTTCCAAATCAGAATTTTCAGGTTGTGTTTTACTTTGTATGGGTCTGGGGAGGATTTCAATCTTCTTTTTGGATGAAGAAATAGTCTCAGTTTCATTGCTAGAAGAGTCTTTAAGACTAAGTATGTCTTTTTCAATCTGGGTAGCCTCCTCAGAGGCTTCTAACAACGTGGCCCTTTTAGAACGTTTAACCCAAATAGCTATGCTTTGGTGTAGAGATTTAGTGTAGTAAGCTATTATAAGACTCTCAACAGGCATAGAATTTGTAGGGATTCGATTTTTTAGCGTTAAGAATCTTTGATTAAAATCTTTAACTTTTTCTTTTGGGTTCATTTTTAAGCTTGAAATATCCATGACTAAGACTTCCAGAGGTTTACCATCTCTGAATTTTTCCGAAAAGCATGACTCAAAATTTTCCCAAGACACGATTGTATGGGGCTGTTGGGAAAAGTACCATGTGGATGCATTACCCTCAAAAGTGTAAGGGAACAACCTACAGACAACGTCTTCATGTTCAACATTACGGAGTCTGATGGCTAACATAAATTTTTTGATATGATCTTCAGCCATCTGTTTTGAATCAGGATCAAACTTAAGAAGCCATTTCTCTGGGTGCTTAGGTAAAGGGTGTTGGGCTCCAGGTACAGCTACAACATCCTGGTCCAACCAGGGTCTAGCAGGGTTGTTCTGATTTTCCATCGGGGTAGTGGGTGTGGAAGGCTGAGAAGGTGAGTTACCTTCGTCATAAGAGGAATCTCCTCCAGAAGAAGAAGGAGATGAGGGAGGTGGTGAAGGAGGTATCCCAGATCCTCCTGCAGCAGGATTTGTGCTTGGATCTGTAGGGTTCACAGTGAGGTTAGTGTCACCTAATTTTTCTCTGATATCAGAGAAGTCCAAAGGTCGACCCCACAGACGGTTTGGTTGCCTCAAAATAGCTAAGGCACTATGTGTTTTAATAAGAGATCGACAGACAATCTCTTCCAAGTCACCACTTGTAGGATTAGGGGTTGCTGGCTCAACTGTGATCTGCGGATCTTCGGTTGAGGTAGTTGCTATTTGAAGGGGAATATTCTCATGTGAATGGCTTCTAGTCACTATAGGTGAGCGATTAGGGGGGGGGAGGAGTCTTGCGACTGCCTCGTGCCATTAATTAAGTTCAGGCCCTCCTTCTAGCGCCATTTTTTGACAGGCGAAATCGATCGTCCATCAACAGAGAGAGTGGAACCGGTCCAAGGTTGTCTAATAACCCAAGCCGTTTGGAATGAACTACCCTGACGAGTTTAACGGCTCCGTTGGCCGCTCTAAGGTCTTAAGAAAACCAAAAAGAAAACTAATCTAAACTAACTAATCTATCTAAAACTAATAAAACAAACTAATACTATCTAAAACAAACTAACTAAAACTAAATACAATAAACTAAATTAACTAACAAACTAATACACTAATCTAATTAAAACAAACTACTAAATGAATTAAACTAAAACTAAATATAAACTACTCTAACTATTCTATATACAAACTACTAATTACTATTATACTAACTCTAATAATTAACCATCTAATTACTAACTGGATTACAACTTATTCACAAATATACAATATCTACAACTTGCAGACTTGAATAAAACCTGTAAAAATCATTTGTTTTCTGCCCTAAGACAGCTAGAGATATATTTTTTATTTTATGATTTTATGAACAAGGAATAAAACTTACTGAAATTAAACGATCTAATATATTTACTGAAATTAAACAATCTAATATAATAATTCTACCTATAAATCTAACTAAACTTATATCTAAACTAAACTACTAATAAAAACTGTAAACAAACAAGTGACTAACTGACCTGGAAACGCTCCCAATTTGTCCTGTGTATGATGACTTCAAAGCTGGTTGGAGGAAGGAAACTTGCACTGGATAATCCAAAAGCTTCTCATAAACGATAAGTTGCAATGCTCTTTGAGTTGTTTACACGACAAACAAGACATAAAAAATCATAACAATTATATGATTTATAAATCTCTGCAATAAGGGAAACCTGTTATGCAAAAACTTATACTTAATAATCCAACTTATGAAGAAGAGAAATCTGTCGTTCACAAACTGAACTAAGCAATTGCTATGTTTTTTAAATGCTTGGAAGAAATCAGATATGGATTACAATGATTAAATTATATCATTTGCAAAAGACTAAGATAGCCAAAGTAGTCATTAACCAAATGCAAATAGATACACATAAACATAAAACAAAATATTGATATTATGAAAGCTAAAGCTGTAGCAAAATATCAAATTTTGTCTCAGTCTGTATTAAAACTCCATATCCTTGTTCTCCCATGAATGAGGATGATATTACTACAAAATAATAGGTATTTATAAGTCTCTCCACAGGGTAAAACCTCCCTGTGGATAATATCAAACTGTTTACATAATCTGGGAAAATATTCCCAAAATCAACTAAACTAGAAAACTAAAATGACATCAGAATATTTCAAATATCCTCTAATTGCTCATCAAATCCACTGCAATTTCGAATTCATCTGCAATAGACCAAAAATAACAAGTTAGAAAGATATTTTGTTAGCAAAACAATAAAAATCTAATACTACAGATAGCTACAGAATCATTTGATTCTGTAGCTAGTCTAAAATAACATACAGGATCAGAATCGAAATCAAATCAAATCTTTTAAAACAATTAAAACCAATTTTCTTCCAATGATCATTTAAAACGAATCACTCAAGATTCAAATGATTTTATCTTTCAACATTGATCATAATCAAAAGGGATCCAATCGAAAACGGGGGTAGGAATACTTTGTTTTACTGTCAGCATAAAATCGGGTCGAACAGTAACAAGGTTGTTCCGTATCCAATTGGAATCGAAAGTAGATCATATCATATGTGATACAATCTAATCCAACACAATCATTTTCCACTCATTATAGCTATAATGAAATAGCAAAAGATTCACATTGTTTAATCGAATACACAGATGGAAAAATTGTTTCGATTATGTGTAAACGAAATCATACGTAACAACATCGACCCAACCAAATTTGTGATTGATCCTTGCACAGTCAACAGACAGGATTGATTAATTGTGATCGCAATCTTAATAGAATCAACAGAAGTTATAATTGCAAACTGGGCAAATAATCAAAACAAATCATGACTAAGTTTAATATGGAAATAGATCGTGAGTCTAGATATAGTCTAACTCGTTCTACGAATCAAATTCAAACAACATATTCATTGCAATATGGATCCAACTGATAACAAGGTGGAACTAACAACAAACCAATGCGAATTAACCGACTGAGTGTAACTGTTATGAATTGAACCTATTCACGATTTGGGTGAATTTGTACAGAATCACATTGAAAATAATCCGAACTGTATTCCTGTTGGTCAAAATCATATGAGACATAAAACCGTAACAATTAACCATATCAAAACTGTTGCCAATCATATCGTATACATTATAACCAAATCGAATCGAAATGTGATTGTGTTTAAAATTGAAATATGAGAAACAACTCCTGTCTAGAATAGATACAAATGACTAGAATTGACAACAAAGCATTCACTTTAACTAAATCAAACAAATCAAATCCACACCAAGATCAATCAAATCGAAGAAAATCCAATAAAAGCTAAACTGGGAAAACAAACTTTCATTAATCAACGCAAAGCTATGCATACAATGTGATAGAGCCAATCAATGTTGTTAACAGAGCTTATTCAAAAAGAATTCGAATCATTACATAAACAAGTGATATCGAAATGTACCTGTGTGATGCAAAGACTATTCAATTATGCCAACTTAGAATTCACGATCGCTGTAGCTGATTCCACATTTTTAAACAAGATGGAGCCTGTCGTCCTTTGTTTTTTATCAGTGGCTTGTAACTTAGCCTTTTTACTGGTAAGCAGTGCAACCTAATCCTCCAAAGAGTGAATTCTCGACTGTAGAATCGGAACATCAAGGTAATACCTCTCTAACCATGAGCTGCATTGATCATAGGGTGGCACTGTAGGTTTAGACAGAGTAGGAGAGGGTTTGGATAAATGACCGGGGGCTTCACAAGGAAGCTTAATGCCTGGGTAGTCAGGGTCATTTTGTAGGCAGGGGGGTAGGTTTGTCACAAATTCATACGAGGGTTTGGCACATAGACCTTGTGAATAGGGGTACTCACTAGCCAAGAAACACTCCACTTCCGAATCGGAGTCCTCACTTAACACGATAGGGTTAGGATTGACAGGGGGTTTTGGCTTATTTCTTGCCATTCGTGAAATTAAACAGACAATCTTTTTGCCTTTGTAGTTTACAATGGGTTTCGCTTTGGGCTTCTTGCCCAAAGGCTTAACAGTCTCAACACCCTTAGTTACAGAGTGGGGTAGGTTGATAGGTTAGTCAGGCAAGGGTTTAGGTAGCAGGATGCTGTAGGGTACCGGGGATACAGACTTGTCCTCGCTTACCACAGGTTTGTCAACCTGTGGAGGGTTCGAATCCTCAAAACCATTGCGAGCCATGAAACTGCTCCAAAAATCTCTGTGCAGACTCAAACGGTAGACCACAATAATCTTAACCAGCCCATAATGAAAAAGGCTACTATTAGCCTGGTTCCTTTTGTATTTCTTTGACATTTTAAACAGGCTTCTATGTAAATAATAAGGCATATTGACCTCATAACCCATAAAAACCATAAGAAAACGAAGGTGGTGTAAGAAAACAAACCCGTACCAACCTTCGCAGGTGATAAACTGTTTGATTATCATCAATAAATCATGCCAACATTGTTTAAGCATCGTTACTGGCAAACCTTTATCACAGGAAGTGATTTTTCGTGACTGGAAGAGCAGTGTCCATGGGACCTCCTCTACATTGCAATTCGTGGACCATCATTGTCCAGTGGTAGGCAAACCCATAGCCAAACTAAGAAAATGTTCATCGATTTCCAATTGAACATCGCCGACCTTGGCTCGACAACCATCATAGGTCAAAGAAAACTGCCGAGCTACGCAAAGGTTAAAACCCTCAAATTTTTGTACAAATGAAAGCCACCCAATTTCCTCGAGGTCACTTCGAGCACTGTGGAACATCAACAGGGCCTGGCTCCCATTGGGTTCAGCTCGGACGACAGGGGCCATGGTGCGAGCACATGGTAAGGGTTTGGTTCGAATTTACCAATGCACAGGAGCAGAGTCATTTGGTTTAACAGCAATGAACGATCAAAGGGGGAACGCATTAATGTGCGCATGCGAGGGTGGTGGAGTTATTCACCGCCATGCATAATAGTTATGGCAAAGTACAACCGGCAAATTCCACATCTGTTCAAACAATCATAGCATAGTTCAAAACCAATCGTTTGCCAACCAAAGAATCAAACGGTGAGTGATATGCCAATGCACCATTAACTATAGTTTTTCAAACCAATGTCATTCAATGTGAAATAAAACCCGAATGTTAACCATGCGCCATTGTGTAAATGTTTAATCAAAATATTTAAACCATTGTGCCAATCGAATTCACAAAATTTACAAGCCAAGAGCTATAAAAAGGTTATCATAAGGATCACATTATATAAATAAAAACAAAAACAAACCATTACCCCTATGCAATTCAATGACTAGGCAAGTCACAAAAATATAAATCTATATACTCAATGCCTCACAAGTTTAATAAAATCAAGTTATGCAAATATAAGAATGTCCAAATAGGCATATTTTGAAAATCCTTTCATCCACATAATGATAAACCAAAGGTAAATATCATAAAAAATATCTATAAAAAGATAACGACAGTTCAAATAGCGATGGAGGAGTTTTCACGCTTACAGTCGTGAAAATTAATGGAAACAAATTTGCAAGTGTCACAAAAAATGAAAATATCGTCTTATTTGAAAAATGCGATGAAAAACTTGACATTCGCAAGACATAGATGTAGGCAGATAATAGAAAAAATTGAATTGGCTGCCAACAAGTTTTTGGATCAGTTTGTTATGCACTTGTTGCAAAATAAAAATGAAAAAAGTTAGATTCCAGGAGTATGAAATGCATTCTAGTTGGGTTATAATCTTTTCTCAGGTAGAAATTTTGTTGTCCACTGGGATTCTTTTTTAATGAAACAAAAATTCAAAGTGCATATCAAATTCAGAAACAATTTACTCAATTAGATAAAAATGTGACTAAGGAACAACACAGGTTGCAATCCAAAAATAAATCAAAGTATGATCAATGGTTTGAAATGACTTGGACATCTGAAGAAGAGGTGGAAGGTGAAGAATCAACAAATTATTCACAAGTTAACTTAGAATATTCAATTCAAGTTAACATTGATAATGATTCTTTGGATGGTAACTTATCGCCATCTGCAGTTGCTCACAAGACTCCAAAGTGGTAAACTCAAGTACTTCAGTATGTTAAGTTTGATGAAAAATATAAACAGGTACAAGGAGTCAACAAAACTTAGGTTCTCTCAATTATGCTCTTATTGTTATCAAGCCATTTACTTTTTCAGAGGTAGTAGAATATGATGAATGGAGGAAGGAAATGCAGAGTGAATATGATGCAGTAATTAAAAATCAGACTTGGAAAATCGTAGAGTTTCCAGAGGATGTTAAACCCATTGGTTGTAAGTGGGTTTAAAGGATTAAATATAAGTAAAATGGTGGAATTAATAAGTATAAGGCAAGACTAGTCAAAAATTGATTTTCTCAGAAAGAAGATATTGATTACGAAGAAACCTTTTCTCCAACAGCCAAGTGGAACACTATCAAGGTTGTATTGGCTTTGGTTGTACAAAATGGATGTAAAGTGCACCAAATGGATGTAAAAAGTTCCTTTTTGAATGGTTATCTACAAGAGGATGTATATATGCTCCAACCCCTTGATTTTGAAATTTCATGACAAGAAAATAAATCTTGTAAATTGGTTAAGGCATTGTATGGGTTGAAACAAGAACCTAGAGCTTGGTACGCTAAAATGGATGCTTATCTATAGAAAGTTGGTTTTCTTCAAAGTGAGTTAGATGGCACATTGTATGTTCTATTTCAAGGAAGCAATTTGATCATTTTGGTAATGTATGTCAATGATTTTCTCATAACAAGTAATAACAATGACCATATTTTTCAGGTAAAGAAAGAACTTATGACAGGTTTTGAAATGAAAGATTTTGGATTCCTCCATTACTATATTGGAGTTGAAGTAATGCAACAAGAAAGAACCATTTTCATTTCCCAAACTAAGTGTGTTTCAAAAATACTAAAGAAGTTTGGAATGGAGGATTGCAAACTAGCTATAACCCCCATGGAATAGAACTTAAAACTTTCTAAGTTTGAAGGGGGGGGATTGCAACAGTACCAAGTATCAACAATTAATTGGACGTTTAATCTATCTAACAAATACTCATCTAGAATTATCTTTTGTATTTATTGTACTTTCCAGGTATATGTAGGAACTGAGAGAAATTCATTGGAATGTGTTAGAACTGAGAGTCACCCTCAGATTGCAGGAGGATAAGACCATTACCCATCAAAATGTTGGTGGAGGTAGGTTCATGAGTGGAGGTCAAGTGGACAAAGCTTAGCATGAGAATGTTTTAACATAGAAAAATGGACTAGCAATGCATAAGAAAATGAGGTTCTCATTAACTTTATTCAGTGGTTTAAGGTTAAAGGTGAGCAGAAGGAAGACTTAGTGAGAAAGATGGACAAGTTTTCCATGAGCATCTGACCTTCAAGTAGCTCAATGAAGAAAAAATCAGGCACAAGAGCACTCTTGAACCCAATTTTAAGATACTAAAATATATCACAACAATATTATAATCAAACCTCCATTACAATACAAGTTCAACAACTTGTATCGATCATCCATGCATGATCATTTCAGCATTATAGGAAACAAGACAATGAAATAAAATATTGAAACATGTCACATCAACATTATAATCAAACCTCCATTAAAATACAACTACAACACCTCGTCTGGATCTTCCATGCACGAGTGTTTCAACACAAAAGTAAATAGGATTATGAAAGAAGTTGACTTCTATTAATGAGAAAGTCTCAGGTCTCATACATAACTAGAGAACAACTCTGGTATAAAAATATTACAAAATAGGGAGCTCTTCTCAACCGCCGACGATAACAAAATATTGAACTGATTTATTTATACTCAGATCAGTGGACAACCACTAGGAGATTCATCTGGCCATATCATCCAAGGCTTTTCGTCTGTGCATCCTTCTATCAGACTGTGTGTGTTTCCTCCTGTCAGTCGAAAACTCAGATCTGTATGGCCCTGCATAAAAACCGTCCATCATGGTATCTCAGGCTGATAGTTTTGTCTCCTCGGCCAGAGCTTCCATGCCTTTTATTTATGGAGTGAAATGAGGTTTCAACTACCAGTCCTCATTCATTAAATGAATTCCCCTTGGGATTGGAGCATGACTTGACGACTAGGAGGTGGCGACATGCTGCTATTGGATTCAACGCTAGATGAACACACGATTTTGGGGCCGTCGAAAGTGGTTTGGACCCACGCCACTTTTGGGCCCAAAATGCACCACTTTTTGCCCTGTAGCTCTCTTGTGATACCGTGGTTTGTATTTTGGACCACTGAAGGAATTTTAACGCTCGAGCATGTTGAGGAACTGAAATGAATTGTGGCTGTTCATATGGTTGTGATCTGTGATCTGGATGCACCTTCTATTTCAGTTCCCCCACCAAATATTTATCCTCCTTCCAACTATGGAATCCTTCCAACCACATTTAGAGATGGCACTAAATGGAAATGCACATGGGATCTTTGTCATGGAAAACTGCACCCGCCTGTTCGCCTATGCTCATGACTGACACATGTGACCCTTGATTATTTCATGTGATAACAAAATGCAGTTAAAAAGGTATTGAGATATCGACAAGAAACAAAATATTGTGGACTGGAATAAAAAGGGAATAAAATTTTTAGACTTGTTGGCTACTCAAATCCAGATTTTTTTATAGATATTGATGACATGGCTTCTACTTCATGTTATTTAATGAGTATGGGATCAATTGTTGTATCCTGGAGTTGTAAGAAATAAACTATAGTTGCAAATTCAAAAACAGAAGTTGAATATATCTCAGCTTGGGAAGTAGGCTGTGAAATAGTATGGTTAAGAATAATTTTGCAGGATCTTAAAGTTGTTCAAAATGAAGCTATTTCCTTATTCATCGACATTCAATCAACAATAAAGTTGGCTAAAAATCCAATTTTTCATTCGAAGACAAAACATGTTGATACAAAGTACCATTATCTACAAACTCTTTCCATCAAGGGAATCATAAAACCAACTTACTGTCCAACAGAGGATCAAATGAACAACATTTTCACTAAGTCTCTTGGAAGAATTAAGTTCACTAAGTTCAAAGCTGAACTTGATATTCTTTCCATAGATATTTTGGATCAAAGTGGGGATTGTTAGGAATTATGGTCCAAAATAGGTGTTGGTGAATAAATGTTTTATTTAATAAAACATTAGTTTAAAGGATACCTTCATTCTCACATGAGGTGTCCAAGCTATTTTTAGTCAGTTGTAGTTAGTTCCAGTTAACGGTCTTTTTTTGTTATAGTTTTTTGGGTATTTAAACCCATTTATTATTCCACGTGAGGTGGATTTTGTCCCATAGCCCTCACATTCCTCTTATGTAATATTTTTTCCCTCATTAATAAAATGGTGTCTCTGAGGACACTTTTGACAATCACAACAAACAACTTCAGCCCAAAATATTTTATGCAATCCTTTTGAATAAAGAATACATCTAGCCATTTCAACCAAGGTCCTATTTTTCCTTTCAACAACCCATTTATGTTGGGGTGTGTAAGGAATTGTCCTTTGATGTTGGATTCCATGCTTGGATAAATATTCTACAAATTTATGCTTAGTGTACTCCCATGCATTTTCAGTTCTAAGGGTCTTGATACATTTACCAGATTCTTTTTCAAATAGGTCTTTAAATTCTTGAAAAACAACACAAGTTTCACTTGTATGCTTCAAGAAATAAACCCACATATTCCTTCTATAATCAACAATAAAGGTAATGAACTAGACAACACCTGATAATGAAGGAGTCTCAAGAGGACCACGTATGTCACTGTTAACTAGTTGTAATTGTTCTTGAGCATGCCAGGCTTTATCCTTATCAAAATTTTCCCTATGATGTTTATTGAGAAAACAACCTTCACAAACACCTTTAATGGGAGAAACTGTAGGTAAGACATATACCATTTTAGAAAAAAGTTGCATTTTACCATAGTTAAAATGACTTAACCTCTCATGCCACAAATTAATTTTTTCATCAACATGTGCAACATAATAATAGGATGGTTGTTTGCTAGGTGAAGTAAAACCAATGAACTTAAAAAAACCTGCTTCATGATCAACTGGATCAGATGAGACAATTTTGAATTTGTTTTTGATATATTTTGGAACATATCTATTAGGCCATGCTTCAAACTTATAACCTTTTTGACAAGCACGATAATCAAAAAGGATATTTATGGGAATACCTTCAACATGAAAATCATCTTCCAATACATCATCAGGAACCTGAATATTACATGAACCAACTACTAAAAGTTTCTTACCATGACTTATAGAAACTTTCTAGGCTATGTGTTTGTTGTTTTCAAAAGAGGTGAATAATGAAGCAGTACCCATATGATTGGAGGTACATGAATCCATAATCTATTATACATAAGAAGAAGATTTACATGGTTGAACATAATAGGCATTGAGAGTTTCATGTTGTTCCTTGGAGGATTTCCTTTTATATTTTTCTAATTCATTCAACCTCTTAAAAAAATTATTCTCGGCATGATTGGTTTTTCCACAATGCTTTCAAGGATTCCCTACTTTCTTCTTTGAAGCATCTATGGGACCATCAATAGAAGTTTTATTGGAAGTACTAACATCATTAAACTTGGTATTCTTATGAGAACCTTTATATGGATTCTTTTTAGTGTGTGAAAAATGGGATTTTCTAATGACCAATTGTCTTGATGAGATCAACCTTTCTTATTCAAAAATCAAGCCTTTGCAAAAATATTCAAAAGTAGGTGTCACAATTCGAGTAGACATTTCAATGGCCCTATTCTGAGTTTATATGATTATATCATAAACTGAAGGAAATTTCTATTTTACAAGAATACTAAGAGTTGTATCCATTTTCTTATAATCTTTACCACGATCATGAAGCTTGTCATTATAGGTCTTTAACTTAGCAAGAAAGTACTCAATTCTGTCAAAGTATTTGGGATCTAGCTCATGGATTTTCTTCTCAGGATAATAAGCAGGGACAACATCAATATTGTCATACAAAGAAGATAAAGTATTCCATACCTTGATAGGGTCATCTTCAAATTCTATTTGTACTTGTAGACTGTCTCATACATTTTTCCCAATAATACCTCTTTCATGTTCACAATGATCCTCCCATACAACTAATTCTTTGGCATCAATTGGTTTTGTTCTTTTAACATTGACTAGTTGCTATAGATTTTTTCCCCTAAGAATGTTAATCATCATTATATTCCAAATAAGATAATTAGTGCCAATTAACTTAGGAACTGAAGAAATATCTGAAGTCATGATGAAAAAAGTTGAGAAAATAACCTGAATATCTATATGCGTAACTATATATTTGAATGGAAAGGTTGTAGATCGAGTAGAGAATATGTATGTATATTGTGTGAGGAAGGAAAATCATGTCCAAAACCCTCGGTTTGATGCAAAATACCTTAGATATTATGCTAAAACCCTTATATAATTGTTAAAAACCTTGAATCTATTATGAAAACCCTCAAATATGTTGTGAAAACTCTTAGCTCGATGATAAAACCCTCGTATCTACTATGAAAACCCATTGACTTGCTACAAAAAACTTGGATCAGCCTCTAAAGAGTTGGATTAGCCTGCCAACAAGAAAATTGTTATAAATCTCAAACATGTCGACCTCTAAATAGTGATATCGTCTTCTAAACTTAGAAATCTTCCCCAATTTGATATATCATTGCAAACCTAGATTACATTTAGCCATACACCTATAAATTGAGGAAAACACGGGCCGCACACTCTCTTAACAAATAAATTGGCCCTCTGATCAACAAATTGATGGTCGTACAACTAAGAAATTCAACCCTCACTGAGAAATAGACCCTTAAATAGGAAGATCATCCTCCCCACTCGTAAAATGTTGTAGATCTGAGATTAAATTTGGCTTGCAGAGAGAAAGTGTAGTCCGTACAGTTAGCTAAAACCCTTGAGATGAAGAAATTGACCTATAAAAAAGAAATTATGTGTACAACAGAGCAAATTGACCCCTCAAGCAATCATATCTGTGAAAACATGTGTCGCTATGTGTGATTTTGGGGAAAACATTTCATCCGTATAGAAAAATAGTGATTCGTATGACCGTGGAGAGGAGTGGGAAGAATTTGATTTGCTAGATGACAAAAACATGAACCCACAAGAAAACATTCCACCCAAAAAGGCCTCTCGGAACAAAATTTATCAGCTTTGGAAGAAAAGACAATATTGGTAAAACAAATAGGCTTTGTAAACTACCAAACCTAAAAAATTTCCAAAAACATTTAGGTTAATAAAAAAAAATTGACAGCAAATTAATTTAAATCTGGGAAAATAGAAGTAAATTTTGACAAACTAATAGTCAATATTGACTAATTACTCTATTTTGTAGACAATGGTGAGGTCGGATTTGTGGAAAAAAAAAAAAAAATGTGA
>JASDQU010104172.1:267967-278723 GCA_032191745.1 Picea mariana | reverse complement strand
GGTATTTAAACCCATTTATTATTCCACGTGAGGTGGATTTTGTCCCATAGCCCTCACATTCCTCTTATGTAATATTTTTTCCCTCATTAATAAAATGGTGTCTCTGAGGACACTTTTGACAATCACAACAAACAACTTCAGCCCAAAATATTTTATGCAATCCTTTTGAATAAAGCATACATCTAGCCATTTCAACCAAGGTCCTATTTTTCCTTTAAGAAACCCATTTATGTTGGGGTGTGTAAGGAATTTTCCTTTGATGTTGGATTCCATGCTTGGATAAATATTCTACAAATTCATGCTTAGTGTACTCCCATGCATTTTCAGTTCTAAGGGTCTTGATACATTTACCAGATTTGTTTTCAAATAGGTCTTTAAATTCTTGAAAAACAACACAAGTTTCACTTGTATGCTTCAAGAAATAAACCCACATATTCCTTCTATAATCAACAATAAAGGTAATGAACTAGACAACACCTGATAATGAAGGAGTCTCAAGAGGACCACATATGTCACTGTGAACTAGTTGTAATTGTTCTTGAGCATCCCAGGCTTTATCCTTATCAAAATTTTCCCTATGATGTTTATTGAGGAAACAACCTTCACAAACACCTTTAATGGGAGAAACTGTAGGTAAGACATGTACCATTTTAGAAAAAAGTTGCATTTTACCATAGTTAAAATGACTTAACCTCTCATGCTACAAATTAATTTTTTCATCAACATGTGCAACATAATAATAGGATGGTTGTTTACTAGGTGAAGTAAAACCAATGAACTTAAAAAAACCTACTTCATGATCAACTGGACCAGATGAAACAATTTTGAATTTGTTTTTGATATATTTTGGAACATATCTATTAGGCCATGCTTCAAACTTATAACCTTTTTGACAAGCACGATAATCAAAAAGGAGATTTATGGGAATACCTTCAACATGAAAAACATCTTCCAATACATCATCAGGAACCTGAATATTACATGAACCAACTACTGAAAGTTTCTTAACATCACTTATAGAAACTTTCTAGGCTATGTGTTTGTTGTTTTCAAAAGAGGTGAATAATGAAGCAATACCCATATGATTGGAGGTACCTGAATCCATAATCTATTATACATAAGAAGAAGATTTACATGGTTGAACATAATAGGCATTGAGAGTTGCATGTTGTTCCTTGGAGGATTTCCTTTTATATTTTTCTAATTCATTCAGCCTCTTAAAAAAATTATTCTCGGTATGATTGGTTTTTCCACAATGCTTTCAAGGATTCCCTACTTTCTTCTTTGAAGCATCTATGGGACCATCAGTAGAAGTTTTATTGGAAGTACTAACATCATGAAACTTGGTATTCTTATGAGAACCTTTATATGGATTCTTTTTAGTGTGTGAAAATGGGATTTTCTAATGACCAATTGTCCTGATGAGATCAACCTTTCTTATTCACAAATCAAGCCTTTGCAAAAATATTCAAAAGTAGGTGTCACAATTCGAGTAGACATTTCAATGGCCCTATTCTGAGTTTATATGAATATATCATAAACTGAAGGAAATTTCTATTTTACAAGAATACTAAGAGTTGTATCCATTTTCTTATAATCTTTACCATGATCATGAAGCTTGTCATTATAGGTCTTTAACTTAGCAAGAAAGTACTCAATTCTGTCAAAGTATTTGGGATCTAGCTCATGGATTTTCTTCTCAGGATAATAAGCAGGGACAACATCAATATTGTCATACAAAGAAGATAAAGTATTCCATACCTTGATAGGGTCATCTTTAGATTCTATTAGTACTTGTAGACTGTCTCATACAATTTTCCCAATAATACCTCTTTCATGTTCACAATGATCCTCCCATACAACCAATTCTTTGGCATCAATTGGTTTTGTTCTTTTATCATTGACTAGGTTCTATAGATTTTTTCCCCTAAGAATGTTAATCATCATTATATTCCAAATAAGATAATTAGTGCCAATTAACTTAGGAACTGAAGAAATCTTTGAAGTCATGATGAGAAAAGTTGAGAAAATAACCTGAATATCTATATGCGTAACTATATATTTGAATGGAAAGGTTGTAGATCGAGTAGAGAATATGTATGTATATTGTGTGAGGAAGGAAAATCATGGCCAAAACCCTTGGATTGATGCAAAATGCCTTAGATATTATGCTAAAAACCTTATATAATTGTTAAAAACCTCGAATCTATTATGAAAACCCTCAAATATGTTGTGAAAACCCTTATCTCGATGATAAAACCCTCGTATCTACTATGAAAACCCATTGACTTGCTACAAAAAACTTGGATCAGCCTCTAAAGAGTTGGATCAGCCTGCCAACAAGAAAATTGTTATAAATCTCAAACATATCAACCTCTAAATAGTGATATCGGCTTCTAAACTTAGAAATCTTCCCCAATTTGATATATCATTGCAAACCTAGATTACATTTAGCCATACACCTGTAAATTGAGGAAAACACGGGCCGTACACTCTCTTAACAAACAAATTGGCCCTCTGATCAACAAATTGATGGTCGTACAACTAAGAAATTCAACCCTCACTGAGAAATAGACCCTTAAATAGGAAGATCATCCTCCCCACTCATAAAACGTTGTAGATCTGAGATTAAATTTGGCTTGCAGAGAGAAAGTGTAGTCCGTACAGTTAGATAAAACCCTTGAGATGAAGAAATTGACCTATAAAAAAGAAATTATGTGTACAACAAGGAAAATTAACCCCTCAAGCAATCATATCTGTGAAAACACGTGTCGCTATGTGTGATTTTGGGGAAAACATTTCATCCATATAGAAAAATAGTGATTCGTGCGACCGTGGAGAAGAGTGGGAAGAGTTTGATTTGCTAGATGACAAAAACATGAACCCACAAAAAAACATTCCACCCAAAAAGGCCTCTCGGAACAAAATTTATCAGCTTTGGAAGAAAAGAAAATATTGGTAAAACAAATAGGCTTTGTAAACCACCAAACCTAAAAAATTGCCAAAAACATTTAGGTTAATAAAAAAAAATTGACAGCAAATTAATTTAAATCTGAGAAAATAGAAGTAAATTTTGATGAACTAATAGTCAATATTGACTAATTCCTCTATTTTGTAGACAATGGTGAGGTCGGATTTGTGGAAAAAAAATAAAAAAATGTGAGGTCTGCTCAAACCTGGTGAAAATCGAAGTTGTTGTCCAAATAAAAAAGGCAGATCCACAATATAAGGGGGGCCAAATAAAAAGATCCCCTAAAATATTATGAAAAAAATTCAAAAGAGAATGCAAGGAGAAAGAGCTCAGTAACCGACTTTTATACCATGTTAGAATCGAGAAATATGAAAAAACATATAATAAAATTCAACCGGTCTAAAATCCTATGCAATACATCAATATCAGTAAATCAAGAAAGACAAGAGACAAGAGAGAGACAAGTATTTATGTGGTAAAACCCCAATGTGGGGAAAGATCCACGAAATGTAGTCTTTGTATTCCTCAAGAAAACTCATATCTTACAAGAACATTCCTCTACATATCTCACACATACTTCACTCCAATGCATTCACTACAATATCTAAGAATTATGTGGCATGCTAACTCCTAATCCATTTACCCGGATTCGATTACAACTCTAGTTCCTTTATAGGAATTAGATTACATGCAAGACATGCATAGATAGTCATGCAAAGACATGCATGGAGTGGATATATCCATGCAAGCACTTAAATGAACATGCATAGGCATGCAAACACATGTGAGGACATGTATAACTTGGATATTTCCATGTGAACATATTCATGGACATGCATGGACAAGATAATGAGTTATTGGAGAATAACTTTACAAAAGACCACTAGGCATTCATTAGCACATTCTAACATTATGAACCTTGTATTTCCTTTTTTACTATTCTAAATCCAAATCATTGAATGCATGTGAGGGGTTGGTGGGAAAATTAACCTCACATGGTTATTTAGAGCATAAACTTGAGTACAGTCAACCTTGGAAAATGTGAGAGTCAACATGCATGGGAAAAAAGGGAAATTTGAATGGGAAAGGGGAGTAGATTTTACAATTGGGAAAAATAAGGGAAATGTGTTTGGAGTGTTGGGAGATAGCAAAAAACCATAATGGGTTTTGTGGAAAACTCTTGGAGATGGTAATTGCAAGAAGAAGAAGGTTTCTAGGCCTCTGAGTGATATTTTTGTGTAATAATTTCCCAAGTGAGCAAGTGTGTTGGTATTGTTAGAATTCTTGTTACAACTAGAATTCCTAGAGTCTGAAATAGAGATACTTCTTGTTGAACCTATACTAGAGCCCTCGAGGGAAGTGGGATATCCCAAGGGACTATCTGGGAGAGAAGGGGATCTCATTCCTTGGGTTGTGCAAGTTGAAGGGAAAGAGATCTGGTGTATTGGAATGGTTGTTGGAATTTAGTTGTTGTGAGTGGACACTAGCCACCTTTAGGAGACACCCTTTCTTTTGGATTCCTAGACCTAGCTCAGGGGCAACTTGCTGCTAAGAACTGGAGCAACGAGTCTACGGTTGGGTGGAGCTCTCATCCTCTATAGCTAGTTTCATATTTACAAAGATTAATGCTCATATTCACTATGTTTATTTTTGTTGAATGCTAAGCTTAAATTCTATGCATTTTACTCATAGTTTTATCTTATTTGATGTTACTTGTTGTGTTTAAATGTCGCATTTGAATCTGTGTTTATGAGTTTTGAATTTAATTGTTATTCATTTCATTATGTGTTTTTTGTTCTTTAATGTTATATAATGTGTGAAAATTCTATATTTGAATCTGTGTTTTATGTGATTGAATGTTGTTGTGTGTGTTTAATTGTTGTTGTGCATGTTTAAATCAATTGCATTCATGTTTTTAATCATTGTAGATATTTACACGATCTTGCATGCCATACTATCTATTTTGTATTTTTCTGCATTTAAATTGGTATTAGAGTTATAATTAGTAATTTTTATTCGTAACGTTTCCCAACAAGGGAGTTGGTACATTGCAACAATGGTGGTGAATGGGGGTGGAATCTCATTGCATGATCATCAACTGAAAGTTCATTCTCCAAGCACTCTAAATATATGGATTCTTTCTCTAGATTAGCCTCCACTATATTTTTGTCCCAAGTCATGTATGTAATATCATTCATCATTGAATCACAATAATTGGACAACAACTTCTATTTATAGTACACATAGACCAATATTTTTTCCTGATCTACATTTAGGTTGTTTTGGTTCACATTTTGGATGAAGATATAGGTTCCCCAACACCTCTTCATAGAAGAAGTGTTCATATCCTATATCGCTAATTTATTCAAATGTGTGATATAGGTGCCATACATATTCCACCATTTGATAGGATACAACCTATCTTGACCTTTAGCTGCATCCATATTAGAAAATCTCCATGTTCACTGATGCACCTACTCAATTCGATTTGTACTTCAGCAAACTCATCATTATTATGGACCAATTTATCTAATTCATGCATATACCCACTTTGTACCTCCATATTTGTGTGGAGTTCTCTCCCAACCCCATCCCAAATGTTGGTTGGGCCAATAAAGATGAAGAATAATATTTGGTTGCAGGGACATATATTAAGGCATGGATTGAAACATTATAATTGTTGGAAAATTGGTTTGGACAGTTGGTTGTCATTGATGTCAACCCTTGGAGACTGATCTTGGAGATTGATGTCAACCCTTAGAGATTGATGTCAACCCTTGGAGAATTCTGGAAGCCCCAGAGATGTGGACACAATATTTAGACAATTGTTTATTATATGTATGATTGAGATTGATTGTGAGTTAACTGATGTTAGCAGATGTGATGGATACATTTGATGAAGTATACATGAAGCCTCAGAGGTGTGGTTATGGTACCCGAAGTTGAATGAGGTTTTTCTACATGATGAAAAATGTAAATGTAGGTAATACACTTATATATGGATAGTACTCATTGTGTCATTTCTGGTGATATGTGGAACACCATGTGGTTCCTCACGGTTAGGGAGATATGGCTTTGTGAAGTTGGAAGCCCTGAAGAATGGTCAAGAAGCCCCTAGTTGGTTACAAGTCTTTAATGAAAGGGTAAAGTGGTTGCAATGAGAAATTTTAAGAAGATCTAAAGTTAAGGAAAGAGGTTCTAAATTTAAGGAAAGAGGTTACTTATAAAAAGTATAAATACACCTCAAGAAGTCTCTCATAAGCACATGATTTACACACACAATTTCATTGAATATCTATCTAAGTGATCAAGTGATTCTTCACTGAGGTAACTAAGGATATATGAGGCCTTTTTTAGAGGGAAGATGAAGTAAAAAAGGTCGAAATTCCAAGGGAGGATGGAGTCTTGTGAGGATGTGCTCTAAGGTATGTTATTTACAGGTCATCTTATCGTTTTCACTATAACTTTATTTATAGAATGATTCCAATAGAGAAACCTGGAGGATATTGAGATAACATATCAAGGTACCTATGATATACATTTTAGATTCTGGGTCGTTGTATTTTAAGAGATACACTATGTGGAAGATACAGTTTTTGGCTAGTCCTAGAACTAGTCTCAAACATGTGTTCCAGGTAAAACGATCATAACTACATAGAATATCAAACTTTAGTGAGACTAAATACATTGGATATATTATAGTCATTAGTATGTGGTGTGCAATTTTCATATCCGGATATCAAATATTCCGCATGTGGAATCCTCTACAAGTTCAATATATAGAATAAGCCAGAATTCATAAAGCTATGCCATTTTTTCTATAACTCATTTTCTAGGAGGTTCCAAGCAGTGAAACCTAGTGGAATTGTAGAGAAGATATTGAATAATATTTTGTACAATTTTAAGACCTTTATTCATTATAGGTACATAGTTATACTTGTTAAAATTTAGGGTTTGTGACTAATACAAAAAATAGTTCCGTGAGATAAAGGTGAAGTTTGATGAAGATGTTATTCTCATGTTGTTGAAGTTGAGGAATGTCTACAGGTCTGGGATCACATACACCGAATATGTTACAGATTTACATTTATGTTTATATGCATGTTTTTAGGGTTACATGTTGTTGATGCTATGGTGTATGGCATGATTGAGACATATCATGAGTGATATGGTATATTGTTGAGGCACATGGTTTGAGGAGCATATTGGATATTGGGCACATTGTTTGAGATACATTTTTCTATATGTATGAGGCACTTGGTGATATATACACACACTTGGTACACATTTGGCACATATTCTTGGCATATGGTCGAGGCATTTAATTGATGATATCTTATGGTATTTGGTATATGATATGGTATATGGTTGAGACACATTTCATGGTACRTGGTTGGTACATGGTTGATGGTACAGGTTGATGTATGGTATGGKTTTGGTACATGATATGGTACATGCACATATATTGTGATGGTATGTTGATGATCTTGGTACATGCTTGGTAGAGGCATGTGTTCATGATGTTGAGAATATAGTTTGATATATCTTCTCGGTGATCTTGGAATGAGGTGCATATATATGAGAGTGGATCTAGTTTTGTGGATGATACTGCGATAAGTTGGACAGTGACAATGATAGTTTGATGTGACAGTGACAGTGATAGTGATAGTGGCAGTGACAGTGACAGTAATAGTGGCAGTGACAGTGGTAGTGATAGTGGCAGTGACATTTGGTCTACATTTATATTTAGGGCGAGAGGATGGGGCAAGGAAAGGGAGTTGTATCCTCCTTTTGTTTGGATTAGTAGAAATAGGGAGTTGGAGCTTCCTTTAGGTTGGATCCTATGAACTAGGTGGTTGTAGCCACCTTCTAGTTTAAGCCAAAGAACTCAGAGGGTTGTAGCCTCCTTCTGGTTGAAGCCATATAATTCATGGAGTTGTATATTCCTTTAGGTTGGATCCTAAGAATAGGGGGTTGGAGACTCCTTCTAGTTGCATCTGGATAATTTGGAAGTTGGTGCTTCCTATCGATGAATTATTGATATATATAATAAAGCATTATGTGGTTTTCTCCCATTTGGGTTTCCATGTAAATACTGGTGTATTGTGTTCTTGATGTGATGTTGATGTGATGTTGCTTATGATTACATTCTTATGATATATATATATATATTGAATGAAATCATAGATGATACATTAAGGATAAATTGTTGAACATTGTTGGTAAAGTTAAATAATATATATTATGGTTAAAAGTGGTATAATTGCTCATTACTGATTCACCCCCCTCTTAGTAATCCAACAATTGGTATCAAATAAGGTTCCTTCTGGAAACATTTAACCACTAGAAGGTAGATCATGGAGTGAAGTATGGCTGGGGTACCAATGTTTGATGGTCATAGTGGTATAGAGAATGAGAGATGGAGCTCAAGGAAAAAAACATTTTTGCAAACACATGGATATGATGTTTGGCAATCAGTTGTGACAATATACAATGCTACAAAGGAAACTAAGACTGTAGCCAAGAAGGAATTGAAGAAGAACAACAAAATAGCAATGGATTTCATCATGGAAGGACTATGTGATTCAACAAAGGACAAAGCGGATAAATTTTCATAAGATACATAATATCTATTCTTCTCCCACCACAGAATCAGAAGATATATGTTCATCATGTCAGACAAATTTAGAAGAAGAATAATTCAAAGAGAAAGAATTCGATTACAGAGAATAATTTTTTTGTTCCATAGAAGTTATAAAGAGGGAAAAAGAGAAGAACAAGTCACTCTAGGAAGAACTAAAGAAGAAAGAACAATCTCAAAACTCCAAAGAGTTCAAGCAGACGATCATGATGGTAAAAGGTCAACTAGAAGAAGCCAGATGGTTTGAATAAACTCTAAAGGATCATAAGCAGTGTTTGGAAGCCCAAATAGTAGCACAGAAGGAAGAAGAAGAAAAGAGAGAGAAGATATTGACATATCATCTCAAGGAAAGAAATGATGATTTAAATCATCTTGAAGCAAAGTTCAGTCAACAAGAAAGAAAACTTGAAGAATAAATCATCTCTTTGAAGATCCAACTTGAAGAAGCAAAGAGAACTGAAGAAGTCATGAAGTTTCAGATGATGAACAAAGAAGAAGAGGTTGAGAATATTGAAGAAGAATTTGCCGCACCAAGAGTCAAAGTCATCAAGCTTAGCACAAATTTTGAAGAGGGAGAAGCATCCACATCATCAGTTGAAGAACTAGAAATAAATAATGAAGAGAAGCCTAAGACTTATGTAGAAGTCATTAAAGGTTCAATGAAGAAGGAATAATGAAATCCCCTAAAGAAGAACATATCAGAATTATTTTGTCACAGAAAGGCAAGCAGTGAAAGGAAAAATAGAACATGAGATGCTTTATGAAGTTGGAATCCCCGAAGAATGGTCAAGAAGCCCCTAGTTGGTTACAATTATTGAATGAAAGGGTAAAGTGGTTGTAACAATAAAGTTCAAGAATCCCCAAAGTTAATGAAAGAGGTCCCAAAGTTAAGGAAATAGGTTACTTAGAAAAAGTATAAATACACCTCAAGAAGTCTCTCATAAGCACCTGATTTATACACACAAGTTCATTGAATATCTATCTAAGTGATCAAGTGATTATTGTCTGAGGTAACCAAGGATATATAAGGAATTTTTTAGAGGGAAGATGAAGTAAATAAGGAAAAAATTCTAAGGGAGGATGAAGTCTTGTGAGGATGTGTTCTAAGGTATTTTATTTACAAGTCATCTTACCATTTTCATTATAACTTTGTTTCTAGAATGATTCATATAGAGAAACCTATAGGATATTGATATGACATATCAATGTACATGTGGTAGTAATTTCAGCTTCTGGGTCGTTGCATTTTGGGAGATACACTTTGTGGAAGATAGGGTTTTTGGATAGTCCTGGAACTAGTCTCAAACATGTGTTCCAGGTAAAATGGTCAAAACATCTTCATAGAAGATCCAAATTTCGTGAGACCAAATGAAATGGATATATTATATTCCTTAGTATGTGGTGTACAATTTTTAGATCTAGATATCAAATATTTCGTGTGTGGCATCCTCTACAAGTGTGATCTCTAGATTAAGATAGAATCCAGCAAGGTATGCCATTTTTGCTATAAATCCTTTTCTGGGAGGTTCCAAGTAGTGAAACATGGAGGAATTGAAGATAATATATTGAATAATATTGTTTACAATTTTGAGACCTTCGTTCATTATAGGTACCTAGTTATACTTGTTGAAAGTTAGGGTTTGTGACTAATACAAAAACTAGCCACGTGAGATAAAGGTAAAGTTTGATGAAGATGTTATTCTCTTGTTGCTAAAGTTGAGGAAGGTATATAGGTCTGAGATCACATACACCAGGTATGTTACAAATTTACAGGTATGTTTATATGCATGTTTTTAGGGTTACATGTTGATTATGATATGGTGTGATGCATGATTGAGACATATCATGAGTGATATGGTATAATGTTGAGGCACATGGTTTGAGGAGCATCTTGGATATTGGGAACATTGCTTGAGATACATTTCGGTATATGTATGAGGCACTTGTTGGTGATCTATATACATGTTTGGTACACATTTGTCACATATTCTTAGCATATGGTTGAGACACATTTCATGGTATATGGTATATGGTACATGGTTTTTGTACATCGTTGGTACATGGTTGATGGTATAGGTTGTGGTACATGGTATGGTACATGCACATATCTTGTGATGGTATTTTGATGATATTGGTACATGCTT
>JASDQU010104172.1:256371-267917 GCA_032191745.1 Picea mariana | reverse complement strand
CATGGACATGCATGGACAAGATAATGAGTTATTGGAGAATAACTTTACAAAAGACCACTAGGCATTCATTAGCACATTCTAACATTATGAACCTTGTATTTCCTTTTTTACTATTCTAAATCCAAATCATTGAATGCATGTGAGGGGTTGGTGGAAAAATTAACCTCACATGGTTATTGAGAGCATAAACTTGAGTACAGTCAACCTTGGAAAATGTGAGTGTCAACATGCATGGGAAAAAGGGAAATTTGAATGGGAAAGGGGAGTAGATTTTACAATTGGGAAAAATAAGGGAAATGTGTTTGGAGTGTTGGGAGATAGCAGAAAACCATAATGGGTTTTGTGGAAAACTCTTGGAGATGGTAATTGCAAGAAGAAGAAGGTTTCTAGGCCTCTGAGTGATATTTTTGTGTAATAATTTCCCAAGTGAGCAAGTGTGTTGGTATTGTTAGAATTCTTGTTACAACTAGAATTCCTAGAGTCCCAAATAGAGATATTTCTTGTCGAACCTATACCAGAGCCCTCGAGGGAAGTGGGATATCCCAAGGGACTATCTGGGAGAGAAGGGGATCTCATTCCTTGGGTTGTGCAGGTTGAAGGGAAAGAGATCTGGTGTATTAGAATGGTTGTTGGAATTTAGTTGTTGTGAGTGGACACTAGCCAACTTTAGGAGACACCCTTTCTTTTGGATTCCTAGACCTAGCTTAGGGGCAACTTGCTGCTAATAACTGGAGCAACGAGTCTACGGTTGGGTGGAGCTCTCATCCTCTATAGCTAGTTGCATATTTACAAAGATTAATGCTCATATTCACTATGTTTATTTTTGTTGAATGCTAAGCTTAAATGCTATGCATTTCACTCATAGTTTTATCTTATTTGATGTTACTTGTTGTGTTTAAATGTCGCATTTGAATCTGTGTTTATGAGTGTTGAATTTAATTGTTATGCATTTCATTATGTGTTTTTTGTTCTTTAATGTTATATAATGTGTGAAAATTCTATATTTGAATCTGTGTTTTATGTGATTGAATGTTGTTGTGTGTGTTTAATTGTTGTTGTGCATGTTTAAATAAATTGCATTCATGTTTTTAATCATTGCAGATATTTACACGATCTTGCATGCCATACTATCTATTTTGTATTTTTCTACATTTAAATTGGTATTAGAGTTATAATTAGTAATTTTTATTCGTAATGTTTCCCAACAAGGGAGTTGGTACATTGCAACAATGGTGGTGAATGGGGGTGGAATCTCATCGCATGATCATCAACTGAAAGTTCATTCTCCAAGCACTCTAAATATATGGATTCTTCCTCTAGATTAGTCTCCACTATATTTTTGTCCCAAGTCATGTATGTAATATCATTCATCATTGACTCACAATAATTGGACAACAACTTCTATTTATAGTACACATAGACCAATATTTTTTCCTAATCTACATTTAGGTTGTTTTGGTTCACATTTTGGATGAAGATATAGGTTCCCCAACACCTCTTCGTAGAAGAAGTGTTCATATCCTATATCGCTAATTTATTCAAATGTGTGATATAGGTGCCATACATATTCCACCATTTGATAGGATACAACCTATCTTGACCTTTAGTTGCATCCATATTAGAAAATCTCCATGTTCACTGATGCACCTACTCAATTCGATTTGTACTTCAGCAAACTCATCATTATTATGGACCAATTTATCTAATTCATGCATATACCCACTTTGTACCTCCATATTTGTGTGTAGTTCTCTCCCAACCCCATCCCAAATGTTGGTTGGGCCAATAAAGATGAAGAATAATATTTGGTTGCAGGGACATATATTAAGGCATGGATTGAAACATTATTATTGTTGGAAAATTGGTTTGGACAGTTGGTTGTCATTGATGTCAACCCTTGGAGATTGATGTCAACCCTTAGAGATTGATGTCAACCCTTGGAGAATTTTGGAAGCCCCAAAGATGTGGACACAATATTTAGAAAATTGGTTATTATATGTATGATCGATATTGATTGTGAGTTAGTTGATGTTAGCAGATGTGATGGATACATTTGATGAAGTATACATGAAGCCTCAGAGGTGTGGTTATGGTACCCGAATTTGCATGAGGTTTTTCTACATGATGGAAAATGTAAATGTAGGTAATACACTTATATATTGATAGTACTCATTGTGTCATTTCTGGTGATATATGGAACACCACGTGGTTCCTCACGGTTAGGGAGATATGGCTTTGTGAAGTTGGAAGCCCTGAAGAATGGTCAAGAAACCCCTAGTTGGTTACAAGTCTTTAATGAAAGGGTAAAGTGGTTGTAATGAGAAATTTTAAGAAGCTTTAAAGTTAAGGAAATAGGTTCTAAATTTAAGGAAAGAGGTTACTGAGAAAAAGTATAAATACACCTCAAGAAGTCTCTCATAAGCACATGATTTACACACACAATTTCATTGAATATCTATCTAAGTGATCAAGTGATTCTTCACTAAGGTAACTAAGGATATATGAGGCATTTTTTAGAGGGAAGATGAAGTAAAGAAGGCCAAAATTCCAAGGTAGGATGGAGTCTTGTGAGGATGTGCTCTAAGGTATGTTATTTACAGGTCATCTTATCGTTTTCACTATAACTTTATTTATAGAATGATTCAAATAGAGAAACCTGGAGGATATTGAGATAACATATCAAGGTACCTATGACATACATTTCAGATTCTGGGTCGTTGTATTTTAAGAGATACACTATGTGGAAGATACAGTTTTTGGCTAGTCCTGGAACTAGTCTCAAACATGTGTTCCGGGTAAAACGGTCATAACTACATAGAATATCAAAATTTAGTGAGACCAAATACATTGGATATATTATAGTCATTAGTATGTGGTGTGAAATTTTCATATCCAGATATCAAATATTCCGCATGTGGAATCCTCTACAAGTTCAATATATAGAATAAGCCAGAATTCATAAAGCTATGCCATTTTTTCTATAACTCATTTTCTAGGAGGTTCCAAGCAATGAAACCTGGTGGAATTGTAGAGAATATATTGAATAATAGTTTGTACAATTTTAAGACCTTTATTCATTATAGGTACATAGTTATACTTGTTAAAATTTAGGGTTTGTGACTAATACAAAAACTAGTCCCGTGAGATAAAGGTGAAGTTTGATGAAGATGTTATTCTCATGTTGTTGAAGTTGAGGAAGGTCTACAGGTCTGGGATCACATACACCGAGTATGTTACAGAGTTACATTTATGTTTATATGCATGTTTTTAGGGTTACATATTGTTGATGCTATGGTGTATGGCATGATTGAGACATATCATGAGTGATATGGTATATTGTTGAGGCACATGGTTTGAGGAGCATATTGGATATTGGGCACATTGTTTGAGATACATTTTGCTATATGTATGAGGCACTTGTTGGTGATATATACACACACTTGGTACACATTTGGCACATATTCTTGGCATATGGTCGAGGCATTTAATTGATGATATCTTATGGTATTTGGTATATGATATGGTATATGGTTGAGACACATTTCATGGTACATGGTTGGTACATGGTTGATGGTACAGGTTGATGTATGGTATGGTTTTGGTACATGATATGGTACATGCACATATATTGTGATGGTATGTTGATGATCTTGGTACATGCTTGGTAGAGGCATGTGTTCATGATGTTGAGCATATAGTTTGATATATCTTCTCGGTGATCTTGGAATGAGGTGCATATATATGAGAGTGGATCTAGTTTTGTGGATGATACTATGATAAGTTGGACAGTGACAATGATAGTTTGATGTGATAGTGACAGTGATAGTGATAGTGGCAGTGACAGTGACAGTAATAGTGGCAGTGACAGTGGTAGTGATATTGGCAGTGACATTTGGTCTACATTTATATTTAGGGCGAGAGGATGGGGCAAGGAAAGGGGGTTGTATCCTCCTTCCATTTGGAGTCGTAGAAATAAAGAGTTGGAGCTTCCTTTAGGTTGGATCCTAAGAACTAGGTGGTTGTAGCCACCTTCCAGTTTAAGCCAAAGAACTCAGAGGGTTGTAGCCTCCTTCTGGTTGAAGCCATATAATTCAGGGAGTTGTATCTTCCTTCAGGTTGGATCCTAAGAATAGGGGGTTGGAGACTCCTTCCAGTTGCATCTGGATAATTTGGAAGTTGGTGCTTCCTATCGATGAATTATTGATATATATAAGAAAGCATTCTGTGGTTTTCTCCCATTTGGGTTTCCATGTAAATACTAGTGTATTGTGTTCTTGATGTGATGTTGATGTGATGTTGCTTATGATTACATTCTTATGATATATATATATATATATATATATATTGAATGAAATCATAGATGATACATTAAGGATAAATTGTTGAACATTGTTGGTAAAGTTAAATAATATATATTGTGGTTAAAAGTGGTATAATTGCTCATTACTGATTCACCCCCCCTCTTAGTAATCCAACAATTGGTATCAAATAAGGTTCCTTCTGGAAACATTTAACCACTGGAAGGTAGATCATGGAGTGAAGTATGGCTAGGGTACCAATGTTTGATGGTCATAGTGGTATAGAGCATGAGAGATGGAGCTCAAGGAAAAAAACATTTTTGCAAACACATGGATATGATATTTGGCAATCAGTTGTGACAATATACAATGCTACAAAGGAAACTAAGACTACAGCCAAGAAGGAATTGAAGAAGAACAACAAAATAACAATGGATTTCATCATGGAAGGACTATGTGATTCAACAAAGGACAAAGCGGATAAATTTTCATAAGATACATAATATCTATTCTTCTCCCATCACAGAATCAGAAGATAGATGTTCATCATGTTAGACAGATTTAGAAGAAGAATAATTCAAAGAGGAAGAATTCGATTACAGAGAATAATTTTTGTGTTCCATAGAAGTTACAAAGAGGGAAAAAGAGAAGAACAAGTCACTCCAGGAAGAACTAAAGAAGAAAGAACAATCTCAAAACTCCAAAGAGTTCAAGCAGACCATCATGATGGTAAAAGGTCAACTAGAATAAGCCAGATGGTTTGAATAAACTCTAAAGGATCAAAAGCAGTGTTTGGAAGCCCAAATAGCAGCACAGAAGGAAGAAGAAGAAAAGAGAGAGAAGATATTGACATATCATCTCAAGGAAAGAACTGATGATTTAAATCATCTTGAAGCAAAGTTCAGTCAACAAGAAAGAAAACTTGAAGAAGAAATCATCTCTTTGAAGATCCAACTTGAAGAAGCAAAGAGAACTGAAGAAGTCATGAAGTTTCAGATGATGAACAAAGAAGAAGAGGTTGCGAATATTGAAGAAGAATTTGCTGCACCAAGAGTCAAAGTCATCAAGCTTAGCACAAATTTTGAAGAGGGAGAAGCATCCACATCATCAGTTGAAGAACCAGAAAGAAATAATGAAGAGAAGCCTAAGACTTATGTAGAAGTCATTAAAGGTTCAATGAAGAAGGAATAATGAAATCCCCTAAAGAAGGACATCCCATAATTATTTGGTCACAGAAAGGCAAGCAGTGAAAGGAAAAATAGAACATGAGATGCTTTATGAAGTTGGAATCCTCGAAGAATGGTCAAGAAGCCCCTAGTTGGTTACAATTATTGAATGAAAGGGTAAAGTGGTTGTAACAATAAAGTTCAAGAATCCCCAAGTTAATGAAAGAGGTCCCAAAGTTAAGGAAATAGGTTACTTAGAAAAAGTATAAATATACCTCAAGAAGTCTCTCATAAGCACCTGATTTATACACACAAGTTCATTGAATATCTATCTAAGTGATCAAGTGATTATTGTTTGAGGTAACCAAGGATATATAAGGCATTTTTAAGAGGGACGATGAAGTAAATGAGGACAAAATTCTAAGGGAGGTTGAAGTCTTGTGAGGATGTGTTCTAAGGTATTTTATTTACAGGTCATCTTACCATTTTCATTATAACTTTGTTTCTAGAATGATTCATATAGAGAAACCTATAGTATATTGATATGACATATCAATGTACATGTGGTAGTAATTTCAGCTTCTGGGTCGTTGCATTTTGGGAGATACACTTTGTGGAAGATAGGGTTTTTGGATAGTCCTGGAACTAGTCTCAAACATGTGTTCCAGGTAAAATGGTCAAAACGTCTTCATAGAAGATCCAAATTTAGTGAGACCAAATGAAATGGATATATTATATTCCTTAGTATGTGGTGTACAATGCTTAGATCTAGATATCAAATATTTCGTGTGTGGCATCCTCTATAAGTGTGATCTCTAGATTAAGATAGAATTCAACAAGGTATGTCATTTTTGCTATAAATCCTTTTCTAGGAGGTTCCAAGTAGTGAAACATGGAGGAATTGAAGATAATATATTGAATAATATTGTTTACAATTTTAAGACCTTCGTTCATTATAGGTACCTAGTTATACTTGTTGAAAGTTAAGGTTTGTGACTAATACAAAAACTAGCCACGTGAGATAAAGGTAAAGTTTGATGAAGATGTTATTCTTTTGTTGCTAAAGTTGAGGAAGGTATGTAGGTCTGAGATCACATACACCAGGTATGTTACAAATTTACAGGTATGTTTATATGCATGTTTTTAGGGTTACATGTTGATTATGATATGGTGTAATGCATGATTGAGACATATCATGAGTGATATGGTATATTGTTGAGGCACATGGTTTGAGGAGCATCTTGGATATTGGGAACATTGCTTGAGATACATTTCGGTATATGTATGAGGCACTTGTTGGTGATCTATATACATGTTTGGTACACATTTGGCACATATTCTTAGCATATGGTTGAGACACATTTCATGGTATATGGTATATGGTACATGGTTTTTGTACATCGTTGGTACATGGTTGATGGTATAGGTTGTGGTACATGGTATGGTACATGCACATATCTTGTGATGGTATTTTGATGATATTGGTACATGCTTGGTAGAGGTATGTGTTGGTGATATTGAACATATAGTTTGAGATATTCTCTCGGTGATATTAGCTTGAGGTGAAAGAAGATGAGAGTGGATCTGGTTTTGTGGATGAGACAATGACAAGTTGGATAGTGGCAGTGACAGGTTGATGTGATAGTGACAATGATAATGACAGTGATAGTGACAGTGGAAGTGATAGTGACAGTGGAAGTGACAGTGAGAGTGACAATGGAAGTGACAGTGACAGTGACAGTGACAGTGGTAGTGAAAGTTGGTATGCATTTATATTTTAGGGTGGCAGGATAGGGCAAGTAAAGGGGGTTATAACCTCCTTCCATTTGGATCCAGAGAATCATGGAGTTGGAGCCTGAGAACTAGGTGGTTGTAGCCACCTTCTAGTTGGAGCTAGAGAACTCAGGGGGTTATAGCCTCCTTCTAGTTGGATATAGAGAATTTAGGGAGTCGTATCTTTCTTTAGGTTGAATCCTAAGAATAGGGTTTTGGAGCCTCCTTCCAGTTGCAGCTGTAGAATTTGGAAGTTGGTGCTTCCTATGAATGAATTCTTGATATATATAAGAAATCATTTTGTGGTTTTCTCCCATTAGGGTTTCTACATAAATATTGGTGGAATAACATTCATATAAACCATTTACATAGTGGAATAACATAATAACATAACATAAACATGTATTTGTTAAAAATTAACCAACTAGATGTGTACGAAGGATGAACCTCCCATCCATAGGCACTGCTATTCATTTTCTGTCAACAACAAGCCACCCTCGAGATGAGGCTATGATTCCACAAGGATATTTAGCCATTTGTTTTCCACTCTCCACACACAACATCCCCAAAACCCAAGTTCCACTCCCACAACAATTCCATTCCTCCAACTCTCTCTTCCCCATAGCCTGGACTACCCAAGGAATTTACCCCCTTCACTACTCACAATCCCTCAGGCTCTACCATTCATTTTTCATGGACTCTAGTGGACTTGGTTGGCTAGGAATCTCTCATCTGGGGACTCTAGGAACTCACAACTTCATCAAGATTTCTCACAACATCCTTCACAAGGCTCTTGAGTCATTTCCTCAAAAAGAAAATGCACTACAGGCTCACAACCTAATTTGCAGGAACATAGGCCTCTTTTCTAGCATAACCACAACCCAATAATGGCTTCCTTCAAGCACAACATGGTGGGGACTCTTACCAACACTCAAATCCTCTCATGTTGTCCAAAATATGCATGTAAAAACTTTTTTTCATTCTCCATATGAATTTCCCTTCTTCTCTCTTTATTGCTTGACTCTCACGCTTCCCAAAGATGATTTTACTTCATCTCATGCTCCCCAATAACTATTGGATGTGACTCCTCACACCCACCCTCTTACATGAGTTAAATTATTGGCTTTCGGAACAGTCAACAACAATATAAGGTTATATGCAAAGACAATAATTTCAGGAATGTGGGTTTGGATTAATACCCATGAATAATTCCCCCCTTGGACCCCCTCTCTCTTGTGGAATCATATCCCTCCATATTCCTTCATTCATTTTGTATCGCAACTATCGATTACTGTTTTTATTAAGTATTTCAATGCACATAATATAACATCCATCCTTTGGCCACATTAAACCAATACAGGCTCTTATCCCCAACACATTGTCTCACCAGCCTAAATCACATTTATACAATTATATTATAATTTGTGGGGATTAAAACTGGGGATGTTACATTCCCCTCCCCTTTATTTTTGCATTTTGCTCAGTGCAAAACACCACTAAGTATACATACAATTACAATTCTAGTCTCTTTGTCCTTTAATCCATTCATAGATGCTTCCACACCCCAAAATAATAAATACATAGGCGTTATGGTGCCAAAACATATATATACATAGTCACTACAACTAAAAACATATACATAAACCACCAGAATTCTCCTACAACTATCCTGATTTCCACCATCTCTCTTCCTCTTGATATGCCCAACCCAAGGAATGTACCCCTTCATTGCTCTCAGTCCATCAAGCATCCCATTTGTTTATCAGGGTTCACCTAAGTAATGTGACCCATGTTTATGTCCTTATACACATCTATTAACATGGAGAAGTCTCCAACCCACTTGGTGTGTCCTTGGAGGCACAAGCCTAAGTCCAAACCCATTTTCACCTCGATTTGGACTTCTTCCGTCTAGGCTCACTCCTAGGGAAGCCAGGGGGGTAGACCCTACTTAACTATGTTAAGGTTAATTAGATGATATAGGATTTAATTTTAGTTCTTAGGCTAGGGAGACCCAACCCACATGACAAGCATTCAATGCAATGCAAACTTTCAATGACAAGCACACCCCTTATCCACTAAACAATGTTAAGATTAGTGCCAAAAGATAAATAAATGGAGTCAATGAGAGATACAACAAATTACAATTATATAAAAGTAAATGATTTTATGGGATATCCACAATGAGTAAAAGAAATCACTTTGCACTTAAACCAATTATGAATATTATCTACAAATTGAAATACAACATGAAATATATATACAATGAAATGAACAACTAAATGATTATACAACTATATCCAAAATAATAAAGAAAATTATTAACCCAATAAACAATGATGCATCAAATTATGTGAATATTCACAATGAAAGAGATAACTTGAAATTGAAAATGCTTGGAAGGTTAAAACATATGAAAAGTAAATTTCTTTGAAAATGAGAATGCAAAACATGAAAAGTAAATTTCCTTGAAACTGAGATTGCAAATGTTGTGAATGTAGTGTGTAGGTTAATTTGTATACGTTTTAAGTCTCTCTTTGATTAAGGGGATTAAAATGTGTAAGATACAAGCCTAAACTATGTGACTACCCCAAAATGTTATCCCCTCAACCAAAAGGAATTGTTGGGTGCTCAAGAAGAAGGACAAGCAAGGTCCTTCCCTAGCTCCATAGGTCAAATCCAAAATTCTTGGGCGCTCAAGCTAGGAGGACACATAGTGCCATGAATTCATCCCCGACTTACACCCCTTGTAGCCTCCTAAGTCACCCTTTTTGGTGGTGGAAACAATAACAATTGGATGCCTAGTTAAAATACTCTTCAATCATTTTCCCTTTCTTAGTTACCCAGGAACCACTATGTGGAAAGGGGAGGGAATACAGGATAGAGGTGAAGCAAAAATATGATTACTTTTGCAATAATTTAAATGACTTGGAAATAAAAAGCAACCCCACAACAATGGAACAAGTGGATGACAAGCCTACCATTTTGGCCAAGGTGGGTGTAAATAAGGAATTTAAATGACTTTGGAAAGAAAAATCAACCCCACAACAATAGCACAAGTGGAGGACAAGCCTACTGTTTTGAGCAAGGTGGGTGTAATAAAAGAATTAAAATGACTTGGAAATCTAAAGAGAAACCCCACAACAATGGCACAGGTGGAGGACTAGCCTGTTGTTTTGGCCAAGGTGGGTGTAATAAAAAAAATGCAAGAAAACAAATTTAAGCCTAGACTTTATGATTTTGCAAGGATGGCTTAAGCCAATCTCTTTGCAAGGTGTGGGAAATAATTCTAACTAAATTACAATATCAGATTTTTTATATACTTGAGAGAAGGAAAACCCAAGAGACTATATTGGGTTGCTTACAATGCTTTAGAATAAGAATATGAAGGGGGATTTGATATCCCAACTTTAGAATTCCTTTTGAGTGCCTTGGGGGCTCAAAACAAGTAGCACCTCCTCCTTTTTGTTGAAAATCTGCATAGAAATCAACAAACTATGTTTGCTAGAAAATGCTACAAACACCAAGAGTGTTGTTAACTTATTTTAGCCCAATGAAAAATAATTTTAAATAGAGAAATATGAATATGAAAGTGAGTTATATATGATTATTCTAGAGAAAAATAATGCTTATGAAAGAGAAGAAAATGGTGGATATGAAAGTGAGTTTTATATGATTATTCTAGAGAAAAATAATGCTTATGAAAGAGAAGAAAATGGTGGATACAATGAGAGGAAAATAATGGAAACTTTGGTCGATTGAATGAGTGAGTTTTCCACTCTGAAAATCACTCCTCCAATATTTTAGTGACCTACAAATATGTGTATCTTTTTATACACAAGACACAAGTAGGTGAGAACATCTATAAAGCATGCAAAATACTTTTCTTGACTTAAAAGAAACTACCACAAAACTAATAGTAATACTACTACTAATTATTCCCAAGCAAAACACTTTGCTTGGATCTACAAGTTAAACTAGTGAATGCAAAAAAATACAAGAAATAAAATGCACAATATCACCTCACAAGAACACCAAGAAGACTCCCAATTCACACAATAGATCCTCCAAAGCTTCCTTTATTATTCCAAAATTCTTCTACAAATACTTGTAGCAAGATTTACAATGAGAGAATGGGAGAGAGAGGGAGAAGAATGGGAGAAATTTTGGCATAATAGACTTGCTCTAAGAATTGATGATGAAATGAGGAGGAGAGGATTTATTTTATAGATGAGGAAGAGGAGAGACCCCACTTGGATGAGCTCCAAGTTTCATACATCCAAGGGGGGAGTGTCTCTTCAAGGGGGGCACA
>JASDQU010104172.1:243141-256351 GCA_032191745.1 Picea mariana | reverse complement strand
CCTTGAAACTGAGATTGCAAATGTTGTGAATGTAGTGTGTAGGTTAATTTGTATACGTTTTAAGTCTCTCTTTGATTAAGGGGATTAAAATGTGTAAGATACAAGCCTAAACTATGTGACTACCCCAAAATGTTATCCCCTCAACCAAAAGGAATTGTTGGGTGCTCAAGAAGAAGGACAAGCAAGGTCCTTCCCTAGCTCCATAGGTCAAATCCAAAATTCTTGGGCGCTCAAGCTAGGAGGACACATAGTGCCATGAATTCATCCCCGACTTACACCCCTTGTAGCCTCCTAAGTCACCCTTTTTGGTGGTGGAAACAATAACAATTGGATGCCTAGTTAAAATACTCTTCAATCATTTTCCCTTTCTTAGTTACCCAGGAACCACTATGTGGAAAGGGGAGGGAATACAGGATAGAGGTGAAGCAAAAATATGATTACTTTTGCAATAATTTAAATGACTTGGAAATAAAAAGCAACCCCACAACAATGGAACAAGTGGATGACAAGCCTACCATTTTGGCCAAGGTGGGTGTAAATAAGGAATTTAAATGACTTTGGAAAGAAAAATCAACCCCACAACAATAGCACAAGTGGAGGACAAGCCTACTGTTTTGAGCAAGGTGGGTGTAATAAAAGAATTAAAATGACTTGGAAATCTAAAGAGAAACCCCACAACAATGGCACAGGTGGAGGACTAGCCTGTTGTTTTGGCCAAGGTGGGTGTAATAAAAAAAATGCAAGAAAACAAATTTAAGCCTAGACTTTATGATTTTGCAAGGATGGCTTAAGCCAATCTCTTTGCAAGGTGTGGGAAATAATTCTAACTAAATTACAATATCAGATTTTTTATATACTTGAGAGAAGGAAAACCCAAGAGACTATATTGGGTTGCTTACAATGCTTTAGAATAAGAATATGAAGGGGGATTTGATATCCCAACTTTAGAATTCCTTTTGAGTGCCTTGGGGGCTCAAAACAAGTAGCACCTCCTCCTTTTTGTTGAAAATCTGCATAGAAATCAACAAACTATGTTTGCTAGAAAATGCTACAAACACCAAGAGTGTTGTTAACTTATTTTAGCCCAATGAAAAATAATTTTAAATAGAGAAATATGAATATGAAAGTGAGTTATATATGATTATTCTAGAGAAAAATAATGCTTATGAAAGAGAAGAAAATGGTGGATATGAAAGTGAGTTTTATATGATTATTCTAGAGAAAAATAATGCTTATGAAAGAGAAGAAAATGGTGGATACAATGAGAGGAAAATAATGGAAACTTTGGTCGATTGAATGAGTGAGTTTTCCACTCTGAAAATCACTCCTCCAATATTTTAGTGACCTACAAATATGTGTATCTTTTTATACACAAGACACAAGTAGGTGAGAACATCTATAAAGCATGCAAAATACTTTTCTTGACTTAAAAGAAACTACCACAAAACTAATAGTAATACTACTACTAATTATTCCCAAGCAAAACACTTTGCTTGGATCTACAAGTTAAACTAGTGAATGCAAAAAAATACAAGAAATAAAATGCACAATATCACCTCACAAGAACACCAAGAAGACTCCCAATTCACACAATAGATCCTCCAAAGCTTCCTTTATTATTCCAAAATTCTTCTACAAATACTTGTAGCAAGATTTACAATGAGAGAATGGGAGAGAGAGGGAGAAGAATGGGAGAAATTTTGGCATAATAGACTTGCTCTAAGAATTGATGATGAAATGAGGAGGAGAGGATTTATTTTATAGATGAGGAAGAGGAGAGACCCCACTTGGATGAGCTCCAAGTTTCATACATCCAAGGGGGGAGTGTCTCTTCAAGGGGGGCACAATTTTAGGGTTAGGGAGGTGGATGAGGGTTGAGGATTGAGTGGGTAAGGGGGAAAACACCTTTCCCACTCATATAAAAGGTAGTTAGGGTCAAAGGGGGGTAAAACCAAAGTTTTTTGGGCCCTCTTACATTATTTTTTTATTTCCCATGAGTTTATGAGCAAGGGGGGTGCCCCTCTTCTAAGGAGACAGTCACTTGTGGTTGTTGTCTTAGCAAGGGGGTTCCTCTAAGTGGAAAATAACTTTCCCAACTTCTGAAATACATTAGGAATCATCTTCCCACTCTCTCCCATGACTTTAGTCACTTTTAATTTAGCCAATTACACGTTGATTTTTGACCGATTTGGACTCCTCATAGATAATGGCCTAGAAAAACTTGTCCAAATGAGCTGAGACATGGTCCAGGGGTGTAGGGGTTCACCAAATTTTTTATTTGAGTACTCATACCCCTATAAAAAACCCCCAAGGACCAGTTTTTTACATTTTACATAAAAAATAATTAAAAATCCCCAGTTTGTGGGAATTTTAATTATTTAAACAATCCTATCCAAACTTAACGGAATTACGCAAGACTTTAGGAGATGTATAGAAGGGTAATTTACAACACTTCCAAACCTTATTCATCCATAGGGTTCGATCATTAGAACACCTTTCACCACTTTGGAGGATTTATGTGAGTGAAAAACTCAAGGATAATTAAAACTGCAGTTAAGCAAGATTATTTGCCCAAGGAAAACAAACACTCAATGAAAGGACTTACCTAATGATAAATTCCTAGGTAACTAGAAAAAAATCGACGCATGCTAGCATATTAAAAAATTATCCCACACAGGGGAGCGAACATTTCAAGTACATATAAAGACGTGTCAAGAGAAAAAATGCCTTGTTGAACCAAAAGTATTCAAACTGGTTGTACCACTATGTACACATCTCCATGGTATATGATGTTGACCCCCTAGTCGAAATAGGTGGTCAACATCTGGCTCCACATGGGGATGTATGTTCGATCTCTTTGGAAGGAGCATGCGAGAACCTCATAATATACAAAACAAAGTGCTCACCAATATCCAACATAAATATATGTATAAAAATAATAATCAATAATTGAAATGAAATGATATTGACAATAATCACAAAGAGAAATGACTATACAATAAATAAAAAACTAAAAGAATCAAAGGAAAAAGGTTAGAGATACGTTACAAAGGGTGCCCCTTTGGACACCAAGTTACTCATCATTTGAAAAATAGCTTGAGTTGTTTCCCATTCCTTGGAATATTCATGGGCTCAGCATCCAAATGGATGAGGTGGAAATAATTAGGAACTATTATTTCTAGGATCATATATGGACCCAACCATAGATTGTCAAACTTGTCATGCTTTCCAGGTTTTTCTTTGCATTTATCCCATAACAACATTGTATCACCGACTAGGAAATCCCTCTGCCTTGCTAATTTTTCAAATTCCATTTAAACCTTTTCCTGATTTTTTCAATTATGATCATAAGCATTTCTTATGTTTTCATCTAATTCAATTATTTGATTAATCCTGTTTTGAACTGCATCCTTTCCAATGGAAAAATCCTGAAATAAACCATATGCTGGAAGCTCAAGGTGTATTGGAAATATAACATCCATACCATAGACCAATTAAGATGGACTCTTTCATGTTGCAACCTTATTAGTTATTCTATCTACCCATAATGCATATTTGATTTTTCTATCCCAAGACCTTTTGTTTTCCCCAACAATTTTCTTGACTATGGTCATTAGATTTTTATTACTTGATTCAACTTGACAATTTCCTTGGGGATAATAATCTAATGCATGTGATAAGATAATGCCATATTTGAAACAAAAAGAGGGCATTTATGCTGAGCAAAAAGCCTTTGCATTATCTGTTACTATTTTTGAAGGCACACCAAATCTAGTTATTATCTTGTCTTCAAGAAAATCCATGACAAATTTTTCAGCTGTTGATTTAGTAGGGATGGATTCAACCCATTTGATGAATTAATATGTATATGTTAAGACCCATGAATAAACATTACTCCAATTATCCTTGAATTTTCCTATGAAGTCCAAATTCCACTGTTGAAAAGATGCTTCAACCACCACTGGTTGCAAAGGGAGTGAAGCTAACTTTTGATTTCCAGTGAAAAGTTGAAAAGGCTCACATTTTCTTACAAACTGATTGACATATGAAAAAATGGTGGGCCAATAATATCCTGCTCTAAGGATTTTATGAGTAGTTGTTTTAGCTACATAGTGGCCACCACAAAATCCAACAATTTCATCAACACATCTAAGGATTATTCCATCAGGATTTCTCCATCCTAACACATATTTAGTGAGGACATACTTATATGATTTTAACCTTAAATCCATTTTCTTATGACCCACAAAATGTCTTGGAAATGTGAGGTTTTTAAGATACAAAATTATATCCATATACCACTCAACTTGTTGAAGCCTTAATAAGTTTTGGGAATGCTCTGGAACATCATTCTGACAAATCATAACCAAATCCTTTTCATTTCCCTCAATCAACATTTTAGCTAGACCTTGCCCCTTGATTAATTTTGTGGGTTCGATGTCTAAGTCATACTCTTGGATTTTAGCAATCTATCTTCCCCTTGTACATATTCCTTCTGACTGATATAATACATCCTTAACTGTTGAATTAAGACCGTATCCAATTACCTTGGAGTATCCAATGAAGACTCTGAAATGTTTTAGGGATTTCACCAAAACATGTGTCATTTTTTCAAACATGGGATATTTCAATTATGCATTTTGCAAGGCCCTACTCATGCAAGAAACAGGTTGATATTGGCCTTGGTTATTTTTCTGAAGAAATACACCAACAATGGTATCTTCAGAGGAAAAGGAGAAAATCTGAACATCCTTGGAATAATCCAGACTTATCAGGACGAGATCTTTAGATATGGCAGTTTTAATTTCTTTGAAAGATTTCTTGCTTTAATCATTCCATTCAAATTTAACATCTTTCTTAAGAAACTTATAGATTGGATTTACTATTTCTACATAATTAGGAATGAATCTATGAACAAAATTCGTTTGGCCCAGGAAAGATTGGAGAGATTTCTTTGATATAGGAAAATGGACTTTTTCAATTGCTTCAACTCTTTCTAGATCTAACTTGACCCCATCTTTGGGGATTATGTGGCCCAAAATATTCCCTTATGTTACCCAAAAAATTGACTTGGTCGGATTTAAAGAAATTCAAAAGTCCCTACATCTTTCAAAAACTTGTTTTAAATGACTAATGTGACTCTTCCCATCCTTTGAAAACACTGTTAAGTCACCCTGATAGATTTCAATGATTTTTCCAATTAATCCTCTAAAGGCATAATCCATAGCTCTTTGAAAAGTATCTCTAGCATTAGACAAGACAAAAGGAATTCTAAGATATTCAAAAGTACCCCATGGAGTAGTGAAAGTAGTTTTATGCCTATCTTCTTCCTTGAATCTGATCTGATTATAACTTGAAAACCCATCAAGCATTGAAATCATTCCAGAACTTGTTACCCTTTGTAATAATGTTTCCATTTTTGGGAGGGGATAGTTATCTTTTGTACATGCAATGTTCAAATTTATGAAATCTACACACAATCTGATTTCACCATTCTTCTTTCTAGCTACTACCAAATTTGAACACCATGAAGAATGTCTAGTTTGGGCTATTATTCCAGCTGCTAGCATTTTCTGTAACACCTTTTGGACCAAAGGAGCTAACTTGGGGTTAATTTGTCTCAGATTTTGTCTAAAGGGATTAGATTCCTCCTTCAAAGGAATGACATGTTGAATTACATATTCCCTATAGAACTTAATCTCACCATAGGTGAAAGCCAAAACATCCCTATACTCTCTTAGTAATTTAATAATTTATTTTCTTTCCTCTATAGGGGTGTTTTTTCCAACCTTCACCATTCTAGGATCTTACTTAGTTCCCATGTTGACTTCCAAGTGGTTACTTGGTTTTATACTCGTTTCTTCCTTTGGTTTGTGACCATCTTGACAATAGAACATGCAATTAGTGTCTAAAATAGTGCTGGAATTTAGTGTATTTTACTCCATGAATCGAACACATTTTCTGGTGCAAAATTGGGTGCAATATGAACTTTTTATGATTGCGCCAGATTTAGTGTCAGAATTAGTGCCAGATTTAGTGCAAAAAAAACTAGCATCAGATTTAGGGCCAGATTTAATGCCAGGAATATCGCCAGGAATAGCACCAAGTTTAGTGCTAGGAATAGCACCATGTTTAGCACCAGGATTAACGCTAGGAATAACGACAGGATTAGCGCTAGGTATAGCACCAAGTGTTGCTTCCAATTTTGCTTCTGATATGCCTTCCAATTTTTCTTCCATTTTTGCGTATGTTTTGGCATCCCGTTATATATCCAGTTTTTCTTCTAATATGGCTTCAAATTTTTCTTCCAGTTGGGCACCAGGAATAGCACCAGGTGTTTCTTCTAGTTTTTATTTTGATATGAATTCCATTTTGGCTTCCAGTTTTGCTTCTGATATGGCTTCCAATTTTGTTTCCAGTTTGGCATCTAGTTGGCTTCTAGTTTTACATCTAGTTTTGCTTCCTATTTTGCTTCTGGTTTGGGTTCCAGTTTTTCTTCTAGTGTGGCTTCCAATTTGGCTTCCATTGTTGCTTCCTTTCTTGCTTCCAATAATGCTTATTTTTTTTCTTACAATTATTAATTTAATATGTTTTTTTTCAATTTAATTAGTTAAATATATCATGTCTCTTAAATAACTTATATGATTATACAGTAAGCTAGTCATATAGATGCATTTGAAATATTTTATAGGATAACATTTTCATTTACAAATAATTTTTTAGGGAAACTTACATCCATACAAATTAACAACATCATTATACTTATTAAATATCCATCAAAATAGAATCTACAACATCCAGTATATATAGAATAACAAGATCATTATTATAACATGATCATCATCTATAATTAAAACAGGTGAGTCAAATGTCTATAATTTAAGTGAATTTGACAACATCCATCATGAGCATTAAATCAAAACCATCATACATAATAAATATGCATCCAAAAATCATAAACCACTCTCAATATATAAAAAATGATGAATCAATATTGATAATATCATCATCATGTATAACTAAAACAAGTGAAAGTAAAAAATATATGCTAGTAGATCGATATCATATGAAAATGATACATGTCCAACGGTCGACATAAGTCAAAATGATACATCATGTATAAATGATATAAATAAAAATGATAAATTATGTAAGACAAAATGATACAAGTCAATATGATATGTCATGTCCAAATGATATAAGTCAACATGAAACATGTCAAAATGATACAACTCAATAATATGGTACTAGAGGTCGTGAAAATGCTACATATGATAGTAACCTTTTTTTTCGTGAGTGTCAGTATCTGTAATACTAAGAAAGGATAATATACAAAAAATCAGAACTCCCTGGTCTGCCAAAAAGGAAACCAGCCCAAGAGTTCCAGAGTTGCATTCTTTGAGATATCATAGGGGTATAGTTGCCACATTGGGAAACTGGTCCAGTACCGTCATATTTAGTTTTGATAGGCTAACCATAACAAAACCAAAAAACCAAAAAACCACAAGACAATAATTAAGACTGGCCCAATAATATTCCCTGATCAGTTGTTACCCAGCGCTAGTCTAGGATTATGATATTCTTCTTTCCTTCTTTCGCCTTGTCCTTGCTCTCCTCTCGCTGGGCCACCGTGTGGGTCTTCCTGATCTGGGCTGGTGATCCATTCCCATTAGTAGGATTAATGTCCATATGGTGGATGTAACGTGAGTATAAGTGGAATTGGGCAGCCATTTTCTCTAACTTCTCCTTCTGATTCTTCTAGTCCTCTGCAATTCATTTTGTACTGGTGTCCAAGGTGTTGAGGCGACTCAAGATTTCTTTTAGCAATTTGTTTTGTGCCTTGTTACCCTTCCGGCTAGCAACTTTATTTTCTATGCTCACTTTGGCTATTAGCATCTTTGTCCGCCAGGCCATCTCTATCATCTTGTGGTAAAGTGTTTCCCTGGACTGTGTGGTCCTTGGGTCCGTTATCCAGTCTGCTTCCTATCTTAGTTCCTCCCAGGCATTGCCTTTGTGCTTGGAAGTGATTCTTCTCCCATATGGTGATGGTCGTTTGACCCTTCGGTTCGACTAATGCCTAGTAGGTGCCCTTGGCGTCTCAGGCTGCTTTATCCATCCTTGAAATTTTCCCTTGGCTTATCGGATTTCCGTCTGTCTGGGTGTTTCTTTTGACGTGTGTTTTCTTCATATGCACCATCTTGGCTAGCTTGTGGCAGTTTTTTCCCTAAATTCTCCTCCTATTTCTATCTACCCAAAGTTTCTTTCTTTCTAGACCCTTGTTTTTATGGTGGCTTCTTCTATTGCGCTTTTTCCAACTGCGTCGATTCCTAATGTTTCGCCTCTTATGGAAATTCTCCTGCTATGGGCTCATCCTTGCAATCATGGTTTTCCCATAGAGGTGGTCCTTCCCATCCTTTTTATCTATCTCGGTATGTGTGACCATGACATTCCTTCCATTATCCCTACATTGGCCTTTGCCCCTACTCGTTGTGTAACCAACTTTTCTCTTCACAGTACCTATTCTTGGAAAGGGTGTGACCCTAATAGTGTGTGGTAACAAATTGTTTCCTACATCACTCACGGCCTGCGGAGTCCCGTTTGTACTTTCCCCTGCCTTAACCTTGCACTTCTTCCTACTGATGTGACCTTGAGTTTGTACCTCCATTTGTTGTGTAGTCATATCCTGCATTTTCACTTGTAATTGGGTGTTGGCCATGAAGATTCCGCGTGGATTTTTCATGCCTGCCTATTTGCTTTGCACCACTCCTCTCGATGTGACCTTCCTTACTTAAGTTTTCGTCACGGTCTTTTGTCCCTAGTTGTGTGAAGTCTGTTCTGAATTGACCATTTGGGATGTCTGATCTGAAAATAGAAGGCTGACTTGTTATTCTATGCAAGCACCCCTACTTCATTAAAATAAACTTTACAGGACCTTGCTTCATGTGTATAAATATGCAATATAAACTTATGTGTTAAGTGTTATGCTTCTTCTTGTAAATGCTTATGTGTGACCAAATGTTCTTTTAAATGGTTAAATATGTGCTTTAAATGAAATCACAGCAACATAACTTGCAGCAAATAAACCATCAAACTCAGAACAATCACAATGTGATAAAGGAGTTCACCCCCCTACGGGCTACATCTCCTTGAGCCTCCATAATGGACTTGGCTCTCTGGGATTAATTAGTCAAAGGTTCTTTTACAAGCTGCTGCTCAACTCAAATGGAAAAACAGACTGTAACATTGAGATCATAACACATAAAAACCCCAAAAATGACTAATACAACTCTGAAAACGGATCATGGCTTATCCGGGCATGACCTCTTCTACATGTGGCCATAAGCTTGCCTGAGCTTCTCTTTGGAAAAAACACCTGTAAAAGTCCTCAAAAGCCTCTGAAACCTGTCCCAATGTGTTCAGAGCATATAAATTAGCCAAAAATGATTATTCAATCACAGAAAACAAACATAGGCTCACCAAACCATGTCCTCCATCAATGAGGGCTTAAAATTCCCTGGAGCTTCCTGAAACTTCAATGGTGAAAAACTTGCTGAAGAAGTCTTCAAATGGCTTTGAAAACTGCACCAATGGATCCATCACGTCCAAAAACCCCTGGCTGGGATTTTACGGCACCTCAAACGGCCAAACGGTGAAGAAGTTAGGCCTCCTCCATTTTCCTCCTTCAAGCTTTGCTGGAACTGGTTCTATAGAACGCACCTCTGTGTGCATGTACCTGGAACACGCTCCCAATGCACGTTATAACCTAGCACCGGGTGCAACCATGCCAATGGTGCAAACCGTAGGATGTTTAGGGTGCCTCCATCCCCCAACCGCCTAGTACTCGGGCATATGCACCATGTGACCGCGCTCTATAGCAAAAAGGGCTAACGGTTTTAAAACCGTGCCAACTTCCTCCAGCTCTGGGTACGGGCATATGGTTAATAATAAACAAAACCACGGGATATGGTAACGGTCAACATAACCGCACCCAACGGTTACAACCACATGTTAAACTATACCCACGCGCATAACGGTCATGCAAAACCGTGGGTCAAACAACCCCACGCACCATTACAATATGGTTACATGTGTTACCACGTGCATTTTATATATAATATATGGTTCAAACGACCACAGTACAATATTAAAAACCACGTGCGATCCTCCATTTACAAAGGTCATATGATAATACAATAGGACCATGGGTCGGGGCCAAGCCCCGGCCCGACCCCCCTTTTACCATATGAATAATTCAAACATATATAAATTTAAAACCATATCGTTGTAAAGAAATCATGCATGGCGCGTTGGCAACTTTGGCTTGCGAAGGTTTTACATAGTGTGGAGAGGTCTGGGGGTCGAACCCCACGGGCCACCAAAATTTTAATCAACCAACCAATAAACGAGGGACACGTGGCGCCCCTGGATTGGGCCACGTGCCCTCATACCATTCGCCACACAAATGACACATGTCGTCTCCTCATTCGCCAGCAGTTAACCAATGAAAATGTGCCATGTCAAATACCTGCCACATCACTTCTGCCATGTCATCATGATGGTACGGCCCTGCCACGTGGCCGTACGGACTGCCCAGTCAACACTTTTTTTACCTGTTTGACTTTCTGAACAGATCGCTATATCTTTCGCTCCCGACGTCCGTTTGAGACGAAACGAATTGCGTTGGGTTCGTGACGACGAGGGATACAAACCCATTTGTTTTGAGGCAATTCTGAGAACGTTGATTTTTGGGCTAAAATTTGACCCCTGGTCCAGATTTTGATCAATATCGCTCTAAGTGGTGTCTAACTTTGATTATTCCTTGCTAATCCCTTCATTAGAGATTCTGTCCACCCATTCACTGACCTGTGTACCCAATGAAATTCCATTGTGTTCATCTTTTGCAGATGCTCCTAGATTTTTTGCAGGGAGTGTGCCAAGCGCTAGTGTCTCTGAACTTTTCCCACTCTGGTGCCATTTTGGAGTCTGTTCACCATGTTAATTAACAAAGTAGAGTCACCTTCCACAATTTTGTTTGTCATCCTTTCTCGGCTTAGGATCTCGAGACCAATCTCTAGGGCTCTGAATTCCGCGACGTTCTTAGTTGAATTTCCCATACTGTCGGTGTACAACCAGATTATGTTGTCCCCACTATCCCTGATAACCCCACCCATTCTCGTAATGCCTGGGTTTCCTTTTTTTTCCCCATCGAAATTCAACTTGAGTGACCCTGCTGGAGGGAGTTTCCAATTGCGCTCACGTAGTTGGAGTTGCGGTGTTCATTTCCCTATTTGTGTATGGTTGCATCCTTCTTTTAGGTGAAAATATTCTAGGACTCTAGAATCACGTCCTGCGAGTTGTGCATTCCCATTCTGATAGTTGCAACTCTGCATCGTTTCTCTTGTCATGGAGATTATTTTTTATTTGATTTTCCCTTCTGGAAGGATTTCATTCTTGAAGATGCGTCGATTCCTTTCTTTCCATATTTTCCATATGATCATCCCTGGAATGAGATTCGAGCATAGATTCACCTCTTCTTTTTTGTTGTAACTCTCACACCAGTTATTGATGGTTGCGTAGATGTTACCTCGGGTCCTATTGGACTATCAAAAAATACCTGCCACCCAATCCCAGATATCTATTGTGTAACTACATTCATCAAGGATATGATTTGTTGTTTCCTCCTTGGTTTGACAAAGGTGGCACCATGACGTACCTATGAAGCCTCTTTTTATTAGGTTTCCCCAGGTTAGAATTCGATTGTGAAGAACCATTTGAAGATTTTTATTTTTGGCCACTAGGGGCTACTCCAGAGATTATCCAATAGTTGCGTTGGATCTTCTTGGTCTTGGTCCTTGATATAATGTTGAGCTTCCTTCAAATTAAATTCCCCACCATTTTTCTGGCCCCATCTTAATTGGTCTTCTTCATTCGAGACTACAATTTTTCTTTTCCTCATTTCCTCCTCCACCTCTTTCACAATGGTTGTGGTCCGATCGCTAGTTTGGGAGTTGAAATTATCCTAGATTCTCCATCTGTTTCAATCTATTTATTGCTTCCAATAGTGACAGACGTTGGTTTTTCCTTGCACAATCATGTCTTGTTGGAGTTTCTCCTTGTCCGGATTTCCCATCTTGGGTTCATGTTGCTAGGCATCCTCTTAGAATCTAGCTGTTTTACAATTACTTACTTCCCAGAAGTTGTGTGTTTGGACCCAGGTCTTATTGTGCCAAGCTACGTTCCAGGTTGTTGATCCCTCCCTGGTGCCCATAAAAAAAATTTGGTTCTAGTCGGTTATGTCCAGGGAATACTTGGCCTTCCAGAGGGTTTCCCATGGGGTAGAAGTTTCTTTAACCCATCGCCACTAGAGTTTATCCCCCTAGGCTTCGTTGGTTACTTGTGGATCTTGTAACCCCAGTCCTCCTTTGCATTTTGGCTTGCAAACCTTCTCCCAAGCCACCAGGGCCCATTTTTTCTAGTTTCCACTCCTCTCCATAGGAAGTCCCTTTGGATGGTCCTTATTTTTTGTTATATCCCTTTGGGGGTGGGAAATACTGACATCATGTAGGTTGGAATTTCTTTCAGAACCATCTTGGTCAGTACTAGTCTCCCTGCTAGGTTGAGGGATCTGTACGTCCATTTTTTCACCCTCTCCTGTAGCTTGTTGATTACTCCTTCCCAGGTTTCCATTTTGTAAACTCTGTCTGTCAGGAGGATGACCAAGTATTTAGTTGGGAGAGTTTTGTGCTCAAAGCCCAAAATATTTTCTAGGTTCCATTGGATAGAAAGGTTGGTGTTGAAAAACTAGATCATCGATTTGGAATGGTTGATCTCAGCTCTCGAGGCTTCCCCAAACTCTTCTAATATCCTTTTGAAATTTTTTTCTTCCTTGACCATGGGTATGCCATGGAGTAAGGTATCATCCACGAACTGTTGGTGTGTGGAAGTAGGGCAGTTTTCGAAAGGTTTGAGGCTTGTAATTTCTCCTGCTACTGTTGCACTTTTAATGCTTCGACTGAGACCTTCCATAATCAAGATGAATAGGAAGGGGGATAGCAGGTCTCCTTTTATGATGCCTCTATTAGGCCAGAAGGGCTTGGCTAGGGCTCCATTTATCAAGAGAGAGAAACTTGTCGTTGAGACTAGGCTGATAATATAGCTGATCCAGTGTTGGGAGAAACCAAAATCTTCCAGAGTCTTAACCATGTAGTGC
>JASDQU010104172.1:227515-243121 GCA_032191745.1 Picea mariana | reverse complement strand
GACATCATGTAGGTTGGAATTTCTTTCAGAACCATCTTGGTCAGTACTAGTCTCCCTGCTAGGTTGAGGGATCTGTACGTCCATTTTTTCACCCTCTCCTGTAGCTTGTTGATTACTCCTTCCCAGGTTTCCATTTTGTAAACTCTGTCTGTCAGGAGGATGACCAAGTATTTAGTTGGGAGAGTTTTGTGCTCAAAGCCCAAAATATTTTCTAGGTTCCATTGGATAGAAAGGTTGGTGTTGAAAAACTAGATCATCGATTTGGAATGGTTGATCTCAGCTCTCGAGGCTTCCCCAAACTCTTCTAATATCCTTTTGAAATTTTTTTCTTCCTTGACCATGGGTATGCCATGGAGTAAGGTATCATCCACGAACTGTTGGTGTGTGGAAGTAGGGCAGTTTTCGAAAGGTTTGAGGCTTGTAATTTCTCCTGCTACTGTTGCACTTTTAATGCTTCGACTGAGACCTTCCATAATCAAGATGAATAGGAAGGGGGATAGCAGGTCTCCTTTTATGATGCCTCTATTAGGCCAGAAGGGCTTGGCTAGGGCTCCATTTATCAAGAGAGAGAAACTTGTCGTTGAGACTAGGCTGATAATATAGCTGATCCAGTGTTGGGAGAAACCAAAATCTTCCAGAGTCTTAACCATGTAGTGCCAACTGATTTGGTCATAATATTTTGCTAGGTCTAGTTTTATTATCATCCCCCCTTTCCTCTGGATTTTCAGGGTGTGAATTATCTCATGAGCATGGATGATGTCGTCCATTATCTGTCGATCTTCCACAAAACCCGCATGTTCTTGTGAAATCAGTGTGGGTAGGAGGGGTTTCAATCTATTGGCTATGACTTTAGAGATTATCTTGTAAAATACATTGCATAATTCTATGGGTCTGTATTGGCCAGGGGTCCTTGCTTCATGTTCTTTGGGGACTATAGTAATCATTGTAGCATTTAAATCATTTAGGATGGAGGCCGACCATCTAGAGTCCTCCACCACCCTATAAACCTCGTTTTTGACTACTTCCCAATAGGATTTGAAGAATTCCACTGTGAAACCATCTGTGCCTGGGGATTTCCCTTTGGGCATCTCCTGTATTACTTGATCAATTTCCTCCTTAGCTATGGGTTTGTTTAGGTTGTTATTCTGTTCCTCGGTGATTAGTCCGGGGATGTGTTGCGTAATCCTCTAGATGGCCTCCGTTCGGTCTTTGTTGGGTTCCTAGGATATCCCATGGAAGTGTCTTACTAAGGTATTCTCTATCTCCTTGTGGGATTCTCACTCGATCCCATCCTGATCCTCAATTTTCAGGATTTTGTTGTGGTCTCTTCTGGAAATGGTTTTTCTATAGAAAAACTTGGTGTTCCTCTCTCCTTCCTTTAGCCATATGATTTGGGACTTTTGGCACCATAGAATTTCTTCCTGTTGGCATATTCCTTCCCATTCCTGGGTCATTTGGATCTCTTCCTTTTTTTGTTCCTCTTTGTAGCCCTCCGTTATGCAAACTTCTTGGAGTTTTCTCATTCTGTCTTCAATATTTTTCTTCTCTTGGTTTATGTTGCCAAAACTTTCCTTGTTCCACTCCCTGAGATTATATTTGATGTACTTTAGTTTCTTATAGAGTTTGAACATATGTGTACCTTACTGTCGTTGTTCCTCCCGCCACTACTGGTTGATGTTCTCCTTGAAGGTGGGGTGTTCAATCCAAAATTTCTCAAATCTGAACGGTCTATTCTTCGGGGTGGTTGGGAAGTCTTCTTCTAGTTGGACTGGCCAGTGATCAGAACCTCCCCAGGGAACGATGCTACAATCTAAAGTTAACCCCTGCATAATGATGCATTTCGACACCAAGAATCTGTCTAGTTTTGTCACAACCTGATGTTGATTTATCCATTTATTGTTCCAAGTGAAGTGTCCGTTATTGGTTCTGATGTCCATCATCTTTGTTGTGTCTATGAATGTTGAGAAATCTTCCACATCTCTATCCAACCTCCTGGTGCCTCCTTTTTTTTTTGCAAGTGATGTGATGATGTTGAAGTCTCCTGCTAAGATCTAGTGGAGGTTGATGGAGTGTATTTTTAGGTCTTCTAGGTCTATAAGCATTCTTCTCTTTTCCTCTAGCATTTGGGGTCCATACACGTTAGTGCATAGGATCATCTCCGTATTCCCAGTGATTTGCATGTTAACCAATAGTGTGTGTCTGGTAGCCTCGGTTTCTATTAGGTTCATCACTTGTGAGTTCCATAATGTGTGGATCCCTCCTGCCATCTATTGTCCTTCGAAAACCACCATCTTGTACTTTCTCCACTGTTTTTTCCGATTGTTTCCATTCTGTCTACAATGTATTTTGTCTCTTGGATGAAACAAAGGTCTTATTTTTCCTTCCTAAGTCGATTTATAAGAATTCTCTTCTTTCATGGGTTGTTTAGGAATCTTATATTCCATGTTATAATTTTCATTTAAACATGTTGGGGGGAGTTGGGAAAGATCTTTTTGATATTACCTGAGTTTATCAGTAGAGATCCTAGTTCCTGGAGAGCTACGTTGTTTGATTTCCTGCCTTTTCCCCTTCTCATCTTCTTGGGTGAGAGTTGCGGTTTTCCTTCTCCTACTTTGACTCCTAGGTTTATTATCTCCCCATGTGTGTGCTTGAGCCCTCTGTATTTGGCTTCCTCCCTTAGGATAAATAGGTATTGCATGCGATCTAGTTGCTCCACTGGTACATTGTCAACGCCCTGCCTTTTCCATTGCTCCAGTATGTTCGGGAGGTCGATCCCTTCCCTTTCCAAAATGTCTCTGAGATCAGGATCTTCTATTCCTAACTCTCTTGGAGTCATTTCCATGTCTCCGTCTACCTTCTACATGGGGGTGGGGGTATCTATGGTTTCTCCGTCCATAGTAGTTGCACTACCCCCTTGTCCCATCCCCTTTCTTGGGTTGTTTATATCCTCATTGGTATATTGTTCCTTGGCTTCTTTAGATTTTTTTTTTCCTTTCCTCCTTCCTCCTCTCTGTTGGTCTTGTCCTGTCCTTCTGATTTATTCCTAGCCTCTGAGTTTCTCCCTGTTGGGGTTTTACTTTGTTTCTTGTTAGCTCTGTTTCTATGGTTTGGTTTAATAAACCCATCTTCGTCCTGTTGTAGTTTGGTGTTCTTCGCTTCTTGTTTTTTGATGATCGGGCATTCTTTGATTAGGTGCCCATGTTCATGGAATATTTGGCATATGAAGGAGATCTTCTCGTAGTTAATGTTTTGTATCCATTCCTCGTCCCTAAATTCTAGGCTTATGGCTTCTGGGAGTGCCCCCGACACATCCATCTCTATGCAGATTCTTGCATAGGAGGTGTATCATTCTTTTAGGGTTGCTTCTGCTGTCTTCACATATTTTCCCAGTTCATTCCCTATTGCTTCAAAGGTGGAGGGTAGCCAATAATCTAACAACAAAGAGTAAATTCTCAGCCATACAAGCACATTTTTGAAGGTTTCTTTTTCTAGGGAGAAGTTTTCCTTCCATGGTCTCATGTACAATCCTGTTGAGGCATGGAAGTATGCCCCCCCTCAAAGATATTATCCCTATCTTCTAGGTTCATAAAAACTATTGTGAAGAAGCCTTTCGAGCCTAGGTGGAGATCCACTTCTCTTCTTAGCTTCCATTGATATTTAATCCAATTGTGTAACATTCTTTCTCTTGGCCACAACACCATAAACTTGCAAATTAGCACATCCATCTTCATCTGGTCCCTGTAGAGTTGCATTTGTGGATAATCCAATATTACCTTTGGTATCATTGATGTCTTTGGTTTACATAGGTTGTGCCCTTCATCCCCATTGGGGCTCATTGTTTCTTGCACAACATTATGGGGTTCTCTAGTTTCTTCCCCCATGTCGTCGCCTTTCCTCTGGTTACTTTCCTGACTCTTTTACGTTTTCAATATCGTGGTGCTTGTCATTGGTGCCTTGAAAGCTACACATCATGGGACTTACCCTTTGTCTACTACTACCTTCTTGTATGAGGGGGTTCCATTACCGCCCCCCTTGGTACTCATGTTATCCTCTGTTGTGGCCACATCTACCAAACCCTAGCTTGCAGTTGCTCCAGTCTCTTTCCAGTCATCGATTACATATGATAGTAACCATGAAAAGAGGCAGTATAACAATATATGAAAAATGATCCATGATGTAGTATATATGATCATGAATGTCACTAGATGTTGCCAGCAACTTCCTCAACATCATCATCACCATCATGATCATGATCGTCATCTGCATTGGAAATGGCATCATTGTTATCTGTATATGTGTCATCATCATGAACATCATCTGTCATCTCAGCATCAGACCCAACATCATGATCTGGATCTATTTGTTTAGGATGATCCGAATCTTTTGGAAGATCCTTGTTCTACAAAAAGAAACATTTAGAATGAAAAGTTATTAGTTATTTCATGCAATAATTAATTTCTCTGTTATATATCTAATATTACAACATATGAAATGAAACCTCACCATGGAAATATTTATGTGCAAATGAGCTCTTCAACCAAGTTTGGAATTTCAATATGTACTCACCATATTGTACATCTTACCATGGCATTGACCATCAATAACTAGGCCTGCAGTTTGAATCTATAGAAGAAATTGATATATCAGATCTTCAAGGAGACGACATTTAAGCTCAATATATCATCATCATTATGCATTGATCATTTGATATTATTCCATGGTATGTAGTGGAAGACAAGAACAATAATGAATTTAGAGTTCATGACCTAACATGGTCATTCACTGCCATAAAGGACTACAAAAAAAACTCCATGAATATACAATATAAAACTTACAACACAAAAGGGGAATAAAAATTCTCAAGGATTAGATACAAGGACATGATAGAGTAACATTATGTACATACGTTAACCTTCTTGAACATAGTATGAAAATTCATTCTCCATGCATATAACTTCTAACATGTATCAATTCAAAATGTGCTCACTCACTCATAAAACATCCATTCCTTATATAGTTCATAGAAGGAAAGTTCTTAGAGTTACAAAGATAAAAAAATATAAGGAAATGGAGTATGGAATTCAATCTACAAATTAAAAGGCCATGTAAATATCCCATCTTGAAGTTGCACACGGATTTCAAACATCAGATTTCATCTTCCTACACGATTGATGATGGAGATTCAAATTCCAATTCAAAAATATCAAGGAGGGGACCTTAAAAGATCAATAAACCCTACTTTGTTTTGTGCGATCCCAAAGTCTAGATAGTGTATATATAGTATAGTTCAAGTTTACTAAGTACCCATAGCAATCAATATACTATAAATGGTTCTTCTCATTTAAAATTCAAATGAATCATTGTTATTTCCAAAGAAACAAATTTGCACATTACACTACATCTTGAACATACAAGAAAAATATAGTATTTTGAAAAGTTCCAAATTGCTCTCATATCTCCAAAGTAATTATCAAAGAGGCATGTTGAATCCAAGAACAACCTATATCCAAGAAAGTAATATGAATACATCCATCATTTCGAGGAAAATTGAACAGAGTAACAAGAAACAAGGATTGGGATACAAAATAAAGTATAGATTTTCCCAGCTCCCATATGTTGATTTTAAATGGAATGGAGATTCACAGACACCAATCCACTCATTCATTCATTCATAGTTCCATTTACTCATTCCAATTTAATTACACTCATCCCATTACATTCACTCCATTTTCTCAAACACTCAATGCTCCAACATTCCATTGATCATTGGATGTATCCAATACACAATCTACATCCTTCACTTGCATACATTTAGTGCCCCTACATAAATATTCTCCCTCATGCATTCACCTTATTCCTCACTCATAAATATTGTATCTATGCATTCACCTTTTACGTTGTGCATATATCTACATGATATTGCAAATAAGTTTTCCAATGCAATTTTACTCATTTCATTACATTCACTCCATTTTTTCAAACACTCAACTCTCCAACATTCCATTCATTAGATGTATCCAATACACAATCTACATCCTTCGCTTGGATACACTTAGTTCCCCTACATAAATATTCTCCCTCATACATTCACCTTATGCCTCACTCATACATATTGTATCTATGCATTCACCTTTTACCTTGTGCATATATCTACATGATAATGCAAATACTTTTTCCAATGCAATTTCACTCATTTCATTACATTCACTCCGTTTTTTCAAACACTCAACTCTCCAACATTCCATTCATTAGATGTATCCAATACACAATCTACATCCTTCACTTGGATACACTTAGTTCCCATACATAAATATTCTCCCTCATACATTCACCTTATGCCTCACTCATACATATCGTATCTATGCATTCAACTTTTACCTCATGCATATACCTACATGATACTACAAGTAATTTTTCCAATGCAATTTATGACATGTATGTGTAGCTAAAAGTATCTACAGAAGATGAACTATATGAATTTCAAGCTATAGGTATCTATAGGAGATGAACCTACAAGAATGTGAAGCTATAGTTATCTATAGAATATTAAACTACAATAATTTCAAGTTGTGTGTATCTACAAAAGATGAAACTACAAGAATTCCAAGCCTATAGGAGATGAACCTATAGGAATGTGAAGCTAAAAGCATCTTTAGAAGATGAAACTATAGTAATTTCAAGATATAGGTATCTACAAGAGAGGAGGACTACAAAAATATCAATCTATAGGTATCTACATGGCAAGAGCACTACAGGAATTTTAAGATACATGCATCTACATGAGAGGACCACATCAAAACCTACAACAATTAACACCTAGAAAAGATAAAAACTAGTATAGAAGTGTGAAGCTACCATCATCTATAGGAGAAAAATGTTAATATAGGAGAAGATCGTTACAAGATCTCATCCTATAGATCACTATAGGAATATATATATTTGACATCTACAACCAAATCAAGCACATGGGCCACCTACAAAAGACAATCAAGCCTCATGTGAATGATCAGAACATTCATCAAAGAAACATGCAAGTCTTCACACATCAAAGTAAATTTCTTCCAAATTAAAAATTTCATCAAAATCAAGGTACATCACATCTACTTTTTACTAAGCAATTATGATTTAGATATGCATGAAATGTCATGGTAATCTACCTCTCAATCACCCTAACTTCACTTTATCACAACCCTAACTCGTGTCAATGTGGTCATTGATATCTAAGGTTAGGGGGAAGCAACTTAGTGTTTCCATGATGACTTCAGCTATCAAAATATAAAAGATGGGGAGGCCATGTAAAGTCAAGAATCCAATCATAGCAAGTATAAGGCCATCGAGCAAACTCAAATTGGCATGCACAACAACCACAGGGTTGTTGTGCATGCCTAAGTTTCCAAAGCTCAAAGCCTAAACCCTTGGGATGATTGTAGACAATTTGAGTTTGTCAAAGATTTTAAGTATTGATAGAGCCAAATTTAACGTCAAGAGAAGGTAAACAGTACAATTCTAAGTTTACAAAACTCAAATCCTAGCACCCTAAGATGATTGAAGCAAAGTGATTGATTCTATTGAAGATTCTAAATATTTTCAGAATCCAAGTTAACATCAAGCTAAGGTAAAAAGTATAAGTGTCAATAATCTAATTTTTGGGCACACCGTATAGAATTTCCCTCAAAATTAATATAGGAAATCCATAGGGAGGGAAACAAAGTAGAGCCACAAGGGAAAGTAATATCTCCCAAGTAACAAACAAGTTGTCTATTATTGAACACACACCTAACATATACATTGAGGAGGACATACCTTCTATCCCAACAAAGAATTTGGGAGAATCCCATGGGGAACTCATGCTAAGAATAATAAGCCTAGAATAAAGGACCCCATTGTCCAATTGGCATGCACAACAGACATATTGGTTGTTCTGCATGCCAAATTGGCATGCACAACAACCCTGTGGTTGTTGTGCACATGAGGTTATACCCTACTAACTCCACATTCCTCTTTAGCAATTACAATTTTAGCTATATATTGTCTATGTTTTTCATATATCCTCAACTCCCATGATGCCATCCTATACCCCTTACTTTGATTTTCTTCTCCTTCCCATTAGGAACCCAAGCAAGTCGAAATATCTCTATTTTGCATTCTCTAGTTTTCTAAGTTAGTAGAACTACGCCTGCACACAACCTTCAGGATTCACATAGAAGGAATTCTAAGTGAAATGTTAGGGGAGGATTCAATAGGAGTGATACTACAAATATCTCTAGGATATACAACAACCCTAAGGTGATTGCAGTCTACCAACAACCCAATTGGATAGTTTATTTTGATAAACTACAAGGATATGATGATAGGATATCTCTTGAATTTGAATATAATTTCAAAATATCAAAGTTCAAGAATACATCATAGCAGTGAGAGGATTGGTAATGTAGTTGAATGAATCCATCATAAGAAAAGTTTAAGGACTTTCCATGGGTTTACCTTAGGATAAATATGAAAGGAAGCTTGCAATCGATGGTAATAATCTATTTTTCATAAGTTATGTAGAACCTAAGTGAAACAAGAATGGGGTAAAAACAAATACTCTTCCAAACCCATGGGATCAAGTAGTCTACCACCTACTAAAGTATATCACTTATGAGGGAAGTTTGAGTATTCTATATGCATATCATTTAAGGTTCTTACATTAGCTCAAGAATTTGTTTCACCATAGACTTGACAAAAAATTAAGAATTCCTTATTTCCTACTATAGTATTTAAGAGAAATGAGTTCAAAGGTTAAGAAAGGGAAAGAGGAGGCCTTGGCCCACAATGGCCTCATAAAATTTATACTATGTGATTTTATGGAAAGATAAGTTGTTAGAGTACCTTGGGAAGAATTTGTGACCATAGATAGACATAAATTTTTGGCCTCCCAACAATCTATCTAGGAACCCAGTCAAGAAAGAGACATGAGGAAGAACAAATTTGGGAAGGTATAGGTCTCAAAAAGAAAACAATAACAGAAAAATATCAAGGTGGAATATTTAGAAAAACAAATAGCTTCCACATTAAATAAAGTTGACCCCCTATGTCAGATTTGCATTGTGCCTCATTGAGCTAAACCCTAGTTCCAGAGATACTCTAAAAAACACTTTTTTGGGTGACGAAATCATAAGAGAGTCCCCCCCCTAGCTGGAATCTAGTGCTAGGAGTCCAATACAAATGACATTTTTTTCGATCTGATGCACAGTTTGGGTGCTATGGCAACATAAATGAGTTCCTTAAGATCCAGAAGGTGTGTATGACCAACGAACACATGACCACTATGACCACAATTGCCCGACACAGGGGATTTTAAAGTTGACCCCTTATGTCGGATTTGCATTGTGCCTCACTGAGCTAAACACTAGTTCTTGAGATCCTCTAACAAACACTTTTTTGGGCGAAAAAATCATAGGAGAGGGGTCCCCCTAGCTGGAATCTGGTGCCAGGAGTCCAACAGAAATGGGATTTCATCAATCTAAGGCACAGTTTTGTTTCTATGGTGAGTTTCAACTCACCTATTGGAGCCATTCAAGTACACAATGACAATTTGGTCTGGGGGCACAAAATCACGACCAGGCGATGTAACTAAGTTTTGTAAGCTCTGGAAGGTGTGTATGACCAACACCCACATAACCAAGGTTCCCAAAATATCCCAACACATGGGCTTTGAAAGTTGACCCCCTGTGTTGGATTTAAATTGTGCCTCATTGAGCTAAACCCTAGTTCCAGAGATCCTCTAAAAATCACTTTTATGGGTGACAGAATCAGAGGAGAGGGCTCCCCCTAGCTGTAATATGGTATTAGGAGTCCAACAGAACTAACATTTTGTTGATCTGATGGACGGTTTGGGTGCTATGGCAGGTTGCAACTCACCTCTTTAATTCATCCAGGGACACAATGACAATTTGGTTTGGGAGCACAAAATCAAAATTGGGAGACGTAACTAAGTTCTGTAAGCTCTGGAAGGTGTGTATGACCAACTACAACATGACTGTTACACATAAAAATCACTCATTGTAATGATGGCTAGTGTCATTGTTACAAATATTGCAAGTGTCACATATTGGTCACAAGTGTCGCAAACATTATCTTGTCTATGTCGTCTCTCTAACAACATCGTAAAGACACTTAGGACACCTCAAAGACTAGTCTTGAAGAAGAGAAATCAATTGACAAGGAATAAAAGCCTTTTGCCACTGAAAAATCCACTCAAAAATCAATTTTGGAAGGGAGTTCTCCCCTACAAACTGTCAGGGAGCGTTGGCACTCTGTACCCTCTTCTAGGGGATCATTCCAATGCTCTGTGCCCCTTTTGAGCGAGCGCTGGCCCTTTTTGGGTGAAATTTGGTTTGTTGGAGGAAATCAAGGAAGAATCCCCCCAATATCTGAAGGTGGTTGGATTTAAATATGAGGTCAAGTCATGATCTTAGAGGAGATCCACAACTGAAGGAGAGGAATCCTCAACTTATCCCAAAGATCTCTCAAGTGGTTAGGCCTCTCCAAGCCTATATAAGAAGGCCTCTTCATGGTGAAAAGGGGGGATGGAAATTGAGAATTACACCAAAATTATGATCTCATAAGTGAGATTCCATTGAAGCATAATCAGTGTAGATTACTTGAGCCAATGGATTGGAAAAGGAGAGTTGGAGAAGTTGCTACACCTTCATTAGAGGATTGTAAATACTCTTCATTTGTTCTCATTAATATACATACATGCTTGGCCTGTTTCTTTCAAGTTTATGTTTGTTCCACATGAACTTGTCTTCAGTAGATGGATATGTATTTGAGATAAGCTCAGTAGAATAGGAAGCCCATTGTATCTTTTTTTGTTCTACAGGACCTATCGAGGAGCTCAGGATTGAATCTCAACTTGGACTTTGCAAGGACAAATGTCATTAACAAGGTACACATATTTCTTCTTCCTCTTCATATATTATATTAATTAGATCTAAAAGGATGTCAGTGACCAATGATAGCACCCTTTCTGTCTTGGTTTTAGGGGTCTAGATACCCAGATGGAATCCGCTTGTCCGCAGGAGGATTCATCTATAACAGAAATAGGCAACACCACCGAGGAGGAGCTCTGATTTTTGTTTCCTTTCCAAGATCTTGTTTTGGTCCTTTTCCCACTTCTTGACCTTCTCCATACTATCTTTGATTCTTATATATGAGTGATTGGTTCTTGTTCCCATCACATTCAAGTTGATTGATTGAGTTGGCTTGATTTTTTGACTTTCTGAGCATTTTTTCTGAATTTTTAGAGGCCAACGCCCCCCTACCCTTGTCACCAGAGTGCTGGTGCTCCCTGCTAGGCTTCCACTGAGCGTTGGAACACTCTGGTGCCCCTTAAACCAAAGTGCTACCCCCTTTTTGTGTAGAATCCTTTAGGGTTTCTTCCTCTAAGGTTCAAATTTTGTTTTTTTCACTTTCTTAGGGTCTTATCATCTCAGTTTATCTTTATCATGGCCTTCATTACTCTATTTTCTAAGAATTGATCTCTTATTGTTTGGAATTTTGACGTTTTCTTTCCTTGCCTTGAAGTCACTCTTCGTCTTTGCTGATTTAGAGTTGTCTTATTGTTTTATTCTCATTTATATGACTGAGTGGAAACCTTTGTGAGGAATTTCAAAGATTTGTGCATCATCCCATTTGATCTTTGAGGTCATCTTGTCTGAACCCTTTTCAATCTTTTTGAGTTTTTGGTTTTCTTTTTGCAAATTTTGTGATCTTTGTCTTTCTTGTTTAATCATAATGAGAGTGTGTCTTTGTTTGTGAGAAACTTTCTTTTGATTGTTTGAAACTTGTTGATCTTAAAGTCTAGACCACATAAGAAGTGTTGCATCAAATTGATTATTATTCACATGCAAAGCAGAAGGATACATTTTTATGATTGTTTTTGGATTTTAGAAAGAGATTTTATGAGAATTTTAGCTTTACACTGAATTTGATTGAGAAACAAATTGATTGAGGATATTGCATACTAACGTTTGATAGTGAAAATGATATTTTTCTCCTTCCCTTAAATAGAAATTCATTGAAAGAAACGATTGCTTATCATCTTTTATGCATTTTTTGGGAATTGAGTCATAACACCATCAGTTTCACTTTCATACACCCTTGAGTAAAGAACGGCTACAAACTTAACGCTAATTAAAAGTTATCTAGAACATTTTGTTTTTAGGATCTTCCACCAACATTAGACTAGGATTATCATTTTGGATTAGGCTGTGAGTAAAACTCTCCAAAGTATTCAAAACAAACATTAGCATCTTGTGATAGGGAGAGTCAAATCCAATTGTCATATAGGCTTTCTGGGATCCCCCTCTCACACAGGGGTTATGCATGAGGTTTCATTCGAGAGAGTTACAGAGATTATCCCTTTGTGGTTCAACCATTTGTAGTGGTCGGATCGTATATTGAGGGTTCCTCTTGAGGTTCAACTGGTTTCATTTGGTCTCAGTGCTTCGTGAACTATGAATCCATTCGGGGTCCTTTGGAGTTCTACCGGTCCACTTGTCCTCGGTTCTCTCAAGGAATTTTAGACTTGTTATCCTGCTCATATGTTCATATCAGACTGTCGACTATACCCATCCAGGGGATGAATCCGAGTTGGTTTCCTTAGTTTCCATAATCTTTAGGTACTTACACAAGGTGATGGTGAAGGGAAATCTTCGTTGTACCTGGAACAGACGATGGTCAAACTCACTCGGGCTCCTTGGAGGGTAAATCCATAATTACTGCATGGAATATTGCACCAAGGTGCAAGTTCGTTAAGTAGGTCTCCATCATAAATGTTCCACCATATCCTAGCCCCTTCTTGACTTGATCACACGACATTGGATTTCATCACCAACTAGTACGGTCTTCGAGAGAACGTTTTTTTTGTTTGGTTTGATTCCTAGATTTTATTAGTGCATGCTGTTTCTTTTTCGTTAGTTGGACATAGATTTTTTTCGTTGATTTTTCTTCTCCCACATTGACCCTCCATGTCATTCGCGTAGGGTACAGGGACTTCCTCAGGAAAATATGGAATATTTTACCCCTTTACCCCCTCATGATGTGGAGGGATCTCCTCAACAGAGAGAGGTTCATGAAATTATAACCTCACAGGAGGAAGTTTCCACCTCTTTGGAAAATTTACGAATTGTTTCGGATTCTCTAGAGGCTTTCTGCATTTGTGCGGGATATGAGAGGCATTTTCTCCAGCTAAATTTGGTCGGAGAACTTGTTTTTATTGATCCTTCTGACATTCCGACTGGGTCTCACATGGGCCCTCAAGTCGGAGACCCTCTTTGGACTACTGATATAGTTTGAAGCCCATGCACGGTGCGAGAAATTTACAGATTAGGCATGGGTGTTGATGCACCTATTGTGTCTCAATTACTCGAACCATCTATTACCTATACTGCACCTTTAGATCATTTTACTGGTACAACCGTTAGTTCCATCACACCGTCTATTGGTCTAAATATGCAGTCTATTGGTCCAAGTTCCACCATTTCTCTCTAGAAGGCCCATTCAACGATGGTCCCTCACATTGTGACTATACCCACTGGTAATGTAGTGGTTAGCCAAGCTCCCATTGGTACACCATTGTCATCTAGGCCTATTTCGACACTTCTCCCTAGGTATAGAGCACTAAATTCTCCCGTTGTCAACACTACCCAGGTTATACCCGGAAGTATTGTACCTATCCAACAACCCAAAGGGATTGGTCTTGGTGGCTATAACCCATTAAGCGAAACCAGTCAGTCGTCTATGTCTGGTTTCCAAGAACTCCACCTCATGCTAGGGGGAAACCTCTGTTAAGAGGAAAACCTCCACTTGGAGGGAAATCTCCTCTCAGAGGGAAACCTCCATTTGGGGGGAAACCTCTTCTCGGTGGACAACCTCCTCTTAGAGGGAAACCTTTGTTTGGGGGGCAACCTCATGTTGGGGGGCAGCCTCAGACTAGAGCCCATCATCAACCTTTTGGTTAGAATGTGTCTACAATTCCCTCTCCCGGGAAACCCACAGTTCTCTAGGGGATATAATCCTCAAGGTCTACAACAACCTCCTCCCTCTCAAGGAACTAATCCATATCCTCCTTATGGACAAAATGTTTACCCCCCATATGGGAAAACACCTAATCCAACTTATAATCCTCAAAACCCATATGGTTATCCTTAGCTCACACATGTTTCTCACACCCCCTCGAATCTTGTGTACTTTGATCAACAACAACCCTATACAGGAGGACCCACTGGTTACAAATATTCACCTAACTGAGTGTATGGTCCTACTGGTGTTCCTATGCCCCACCAGTATCACCCACAGGTTAGCTGACAGCTATCATTTCTTGCTACTCTGGATCTCCCAGAATTATCTTAGTTAACCAATGATCCTATATTGCATTACCCTTTCTGGCTAGTGATTCCAGCTAAGATCCATTTTGATATTCTGAAATTTGACGGAAAAGATGGAGAATACCCCAATAATCATGTAATGACTTTCCGTTTGTGGTGTTCATCAAACTCCTTAATGGATGACTCTATACGTTTGCGTCTTTTCCAATGAACATGCAAGATACCAGATATATAAAATATGCAGAACATAAATAAAATGCTAGAAATGGCAGAATAATAGTAAAATATCCAGCATAATCTTCACAATACACATAAATGATATAACAATAGCAATATAAATAGCACTTTGATTCAAAAAGCAATGTTCACAGGCCTCTTCGAGGGGGAAACCTCCAATCGAGCAGCACTCTATTACAATAATCTCCAAGCTAGGGTTCTCATACCCTCGACCCTTATTTATACTAAATATGTCTATTAAGAGAAGCATCTAGAGGAAGATCCTTCTAGAAGTGGAAGCTTCTATTAGGTCTTCTTACATCCACCTTATTCTATTTTATTGAAAGGCCTGATTAATATTGATCTTTATTACATCCGAATACATTGATCTACCTATGTGTGGGTTAGGACCTTAACATGTCTGCCCCTTTAAAAACAACCTTGTCCTGAAGGCTTGAGATGTGGAAACTGCTATAGAATGGTAGTTGGTTCCCAAGTGGCATCTGTTGGAGTCATATCTTTCCATTGTAATAGCACTTCCTTGATGGTTCTATGATGCAGGCGATGCTCATGCTGGTCCAAAATTGCTTCTGGTTGTAGCCAAATGGATCCTTCTTCATCTAATTCTGGAAGGTTGGTTTGAATTTGGCACCTGGTTCCAATCACCTTCTTCAAGCATGAAACATGAAAAACATGATGTAGCTTCGACTAACTAGGCAGAGCTAACTGATATGTGATTTTTCCCACGTGCTTGAGAATTGCGTAAGGGCCATAAAATTTGGGTGCGAGCTTCTGACAATGCTCGGCCTTGAGGGAAGTTTGCTTATATGGTTGCAGTCTCAGAAACACCTGATCCCCTTATGCAAATTGGTGTTTAGAGTGACCTTGATCTGCTTGTTGCTTCATTCTATTCTGTGCCATGACCAAGTTCTCTTTAAGGGTACGAAGGATATCCTCTCAGACTATAAGTGTTTGGTCAACCGCCTGGACCTTCAAGGTACCCGGTAAGTATGAG